>VWZT01005326.1:177702-202600 GCA_013397055.1 Pachycephala philippinensis | reverse complement strand
CCCCCCCCCCGCCCCCGCCACGGGGCTCCCCCTGGCCCGCCGCGGGCCGGTGGAAGCCCATGATGCGGTTGATCCGCTCCTCCGAGTTCATGAGCAGCTTCCTGCGGCGCAGCTCGGCGCGGCGCTGGGACGCCGAGAGCCCCGCGGGGGGCCCCGGGGGTGTGGGCACCGCTCCCGCGCCGCCGTCCGCCATCCCCGGCACCGCAGGCCCGGCACCACGGGCCCGCCCCGCCCAGCGCGCAGGCGCCGGCACCGCCCGCCTCCAGCCTCCGAAGCGGCCGCCGCCATTTTGCGTAAGGGCAGGAGAAGGGCGGGGTGCGCTGGGAGGGCGCTCCGCGCCCCCCCTCACTGACGGCGCGGCGCCCGCATCCAAAATGGCCGCGGCAGCCTCGGAAGTGACGTCACGGCGCGAGAGGCAGAGGCGTGAGGGCGGGAAGGAGCAGGTGACAGCTGCGCCACGGAGGCGGCTGCCGCACACACGGGACAGCCTTCAGCCCTGTCACTGCAGCGCTGCCGGACTGACGGGGCACACTGAGGAAACACCAACAGACAAGCACCTCTTGAGGACGTCAGAGCTACGGACGTTATAGAACAGGGAGCGTATTCACTTCTTTCCAATAAGATACAGTTGGCATAGTATTCATCTTTATGTACACTAAAAGTCCGTTACACGTCTCCTTGTGTTCCAGGTGATAAAACTCTTCCCTTACCTGAACAACCCCATGGCGAAGCACAGCCAAACCAAATGACACGGAGAGTTCCCATCAGCACTTTATTGACTTTGACAGCCCTGGCACCTGAACAACTTCACTCCTTAACTCACTTCCGTTAGGAACAGGACTCACCTTGAGATCCCGCACTTGGAATTCCAAAAGCCAGTGCCAGGACAGGTGGTGCCTGATCCCCGACCCACAATCGGAGTGGTGGAGTTCAGCAGCAGGACAGTGTTATGTGTATTGGGAAAAAAATCAGAGCTGACAAGTCCAATTAATATTTCTACAATACTGAAAGAGAGAATTCTGTATTCAAAACCAGTTAAATACAGAAATCAGACTACCAAGCTCGTGCATTAACTCATCCATGATAGGCCAGAAGCAGCAGTGACAACATCTCAAAAAAATTTGCAAGCATTAAGATGGAATGGCTTTTACAAAAAAGCTGCTGAAAGAATGGGATGTTAAATGAAGATACAAGATTACCTAAAATAAAATTGATCACCATCTTGGAATGCTGCTGAAGGCTAAATTCCAACCATCACTGTCAGCTGGCTCCTGTGATAAATACATGGTATTTATCTCAATTGATTAAATACATTGTTCTATTTTTATTTATAAGAAAGGAGTGATGGACTTGCATGAGTTCTTTCAATTAATTTTATTGAGTAGCCAAATCTGATAAATTAGCACAGATAAAATAAGCATTTGCATGTGTTACAAATGACTTTTTACAGGAATAAAACAGTGAAAATTACAAACTGTAAAAAGGAGGACAAGTAAATCCTGTCTCAAATTCAGAAGGGGGAAGATTTATAACTTCATACTGAAGATCAAATGTTTGAGTTCAGAGAACAAAGATTTAATATTACAATATTATACACTACTTTACAAAATTAAATTTACTATAAGGATTACATCCGTAATAGTAAACAGAACCTTAAGATCACATGTAATGGTCCCTTAACTTAACAGCCATTCTGCATCTTTGATTAAATTCTGTTAAGAAATTAATTCTAAATAAAAGTGAATCATTCTAGTTATTGCAACACAGTCTATGTGGACTTAAGATTCAAATATATTAAATTAAAAACAATAATGAAAGCAAAGTAAAATGGATGGTAACAATGTTGGCTGAACGCTAATGTATCAAATACAGAAATAGTTTAAAAAAAAGTGTTTGACTACAAAAATAGGCACACCTCTACCACACATTTACAGTGGTAGAGGTGTCGTGCTGAGATCTAAGTACCAGAGCCACTCTTGCCTACTTTTGCAGTCCATCTTCAGTGTCCTCATTTTTCAATCATATGTAAAACTGAGAAATCACAGGTAGTGTGTGTTCATGTTTCCTGTATTGCCATTACAGCAGTACAAGTGAACCAGCAGGCCTTCCCCACTGCGAGGGAATAAACTAACAAAGTTCAATACAGAATTTCTTTCAAAGGGAAGAGAACTCCGAGAGGGTTCATCTGACTCATTTATCACGTTTTGCTCTGTAAAACTTAGGGACTCAAATTCAAACTTGTTAACTGCCACAAAGACTGACATCTTCAGCTGCTAGTCTGGTGTACATAAAGCAACGAGGCCGTCTTGAGTATTTATGTTTCTTACAAAAAGGGATATAGTAGCAAAATAGTCATAGTAAGAAACAGACTTTGGGTGGGCTATTCGATACAAGGATGGTTTTCAATTCAACATCTGAGTGATAATATACCCAAAACACAAGGTTTAGGGCAGAACCTATGCAAGTGCAGAGATTCCATTTATGATTTAAATGAAGAGACCCCTTTCCCCCTCCCTGGAAAAAAAAAAAATCAGACTGTCAAAACTTAAAAGAAACCTCTTCACTATGACTAGAAACTGTGCAATTCTCTGAAAAGCAGTTCAAGTAAATATATTCCTGTCTGCTACAGAGGCAGCAGACAGGGGAGCTTAAATTGGTTCTATAATAATCTTTTCATGCTGTTTTAGCCATTGTTCTGAACTTTAGCTTCTTGTTCTCAAGCAACAAGAACAATTTCTCCCAAGGAACTCCTCCCCTAAAGTAAGGCAACTCCTGACAATCACGTGCAGCTACAGCCTGAAATGGGAGCACATGTTTACCCAAATGTTGGCCCTACCGACACTGGTATCTCCAAATGTCCTAAGCACAGTACATTTGACCACTCACAAGTGTTTTACCTCTTCAAGTTACTTGCCCCAGAAAGTTTTGCAAGACCTTTAAGTTCATCACTATTAAATAAAAAAGCAAACCAAGATTTTTTCATATGCAACACTTCCATGAGCATTGGGATACAGTAACTTAAATACTCTTTACATTGGTAGCTATCAATGATAGCTTAATCTTCAAAACAGAAGAATTATCAATACACTTCTATAAAATTATTTAAGTATTTTTTGTATATAAATTTTCACTTCAAGTCCGATGTCAGCTTCGATCTGTAGCTCTGGCAGGATCTGAGAGGATATTTAAAGCTTTTATTTGGTGCACACTGGCCTTGGACCTGGGCTCATTACACAGCTACAGCAAAAAACCCTTTCTTTTGAAAACTTCAGGCACATCTGCAACCATATACAAATCTTCAAATGCAATATAGAAATTTTGTTCTTGGAAAAATAATTTCCAATTTTCTTGTCAGAATATTCAATGTTGCAGACCAACAGCTGGTCTGAAGTGCTGCCAACAAACTTGCTTCAGAAACACACCAGATCTGAGGGGCCCAACATTCACTTAATGTAAACAAGAACTAAAAGTCTACTGAACATAAACCAAACAAAATCTGAGATAACCTTCCTTGCCCTTCCCCTCCCAAACCATTCATAAAATTGAAATTAAAACTACTCCTTCTACTGAAGAAAAGCAAAGCTTACCATCTACCTAAGTCTACTTTTGCTGCCAATTCAGCCAATGACTTTTAAAATCTGTCTCATGTAGGGCCCACTCTTCCCCACTGTTTATAAAATTAGAATACTGACTTATTAATAGCTTCAACAAATTCATCCACCTTATCCAGGTTAAGCTTACCTTTAGTCCTATTAGCCATAATCCAATCCAAGCACTGGATTCTACACTTCATAAGCATTTGTTCATTTGACAATGAACACTTCTTTCATTGCTACTTTAAGCATTAAGTTGAACATTGAGATGCTCTGTCTGTAATCACTGGATACACTTAGAAAGAATTTCCCTGCAAATCACGATCAGTATTGTGAGGTTTTATATCTAGCAGCAAAAAAAAAAAAAGGCAAAAAGTTACAGAAATATACATTTTGAACAACAAAGAACTCTTTATTTTACAAAATGTATTTCACCTTTGCAGTATTGCCTTTGTAAGTGTACTTCATGCTGCAACTACTTACAGTAAAAACACGATTTGCAGCCAATTAAAGGTGCTCAACCAGTTCCAACAGTTTGATTTTTTTTAAGGTACAATATTATGTAGTTGCACATTTGATTCTCAGATGTGGTCCTTTATTTGCTTTAGTTCGTTGAAATCACAGTGAGAACTTCTCATCAACTGCCTCAGGCCACAGATTTAATGAAGATATTACAAGCACAATCATTCTTTACTGCAAAATCTTTCCTTAAAGAAGTAAGCCAAAGCCTAGTGTTTCATTTATTCACTTGCTGCTGTATATGAAGGAGGAATTCATAGTATGATAAGGCTGATTCTGTTCTGTCTTCAATCATATTTTGCAGAAAACTTGATTTCAATGGACTCTCATCCCTTAAAAACAAAAATATACGTGTTTGAGTGAAATAAACATTTGCCAAGGGCTACTGTGCATTAATAAAGTTACAGGTCAAGTGGCAAGACATTTCAAGAGTGTCAGGACATATGGAAAGAGGATCCCAAATAGCCCTTAGTAGTGATTAATCCTAATAAGTGCTCTTACCAGCATTTGCTTCATTTATCTGACATTAACTAAAGATTCTCCTGTGACATTTAGTCTTTTTTAGTCTTTTGAAATTCTAATTTGAGACAACTCATATCTGTAGTCAAATCTGTCAGCACAGCACACAGTATCGTTAAGAATTCCATTAAGAAAGTTCAGTATATGATATCCAAGTATGTATTGTTAACAGGTTGCTGAAGAAGCAAGAAGACTGTTAAAAACCACTTACTTTATTATATATAGTATAGGAAAGAAAGGTCTCTGTTCTCTCAGCCAAGAAACGAAAGCTCGTGTTCTGATGGATTCTGCAGTTTCAAGTTCTGGGAGATGTGTCTAAAAGGCAAAGGGTTTCATTAATACAAACAGGGTGTTTTTCAGAAAAACAGCAAAAGGAACACTTAAGCTAGCCCAACTCATTAGGCATAAAGAAAACCCAGACACATATATTTTGTGATGTATAGTTTCAGTCTTGTCTTCTTCGAAAGGGCTTGAAACAGTCAAGAGCACTAAACTGCTATCAGCAATTAGCTGTCAGAATGGTGATGACTGAGCTGTGACTGATTCCTGTTTTGTTGCAGAAACTAAAGGATTTCCCACTAACCCACTGTGCTCACTGTTTGCAAGGGTTCTTAGTCTGCCCCCACAGGTCTGAGAAACTCAATCATTGTCAGCCTCTTCCTACTGTGTTTTCATAGGCAGAAACTTCAAGAGGTAACGAAAATTATTTCTTTCCTTGAATCTGGATCTATACCACTAGAGGGCTAATATCAGAGTAGTGGTATTTTAATTCACATGGAAATGATATTCTGGCAGCACTGTGTGACTGATGTACAGCAGAGCAAGCACGTACCATGTTCTGCGGTATCGAGCCATAATTTGGAACTCCGAGGACTTGGCTGATAAAGCCCTGCCCACAGTTCTTCCCAATCCACAGAAACATCACCTGAAAGACACCCATCAATAACAACATTAATCCAACCCAAAACACACCTCAGCAGTCTTGTACATATTTTGGGTTCTCAAAAAGAACACACCAAGTAAATCTGGATACTTTTTAAAATCCCCACCATCACACAACTTACAGAGCCAGCATCCATAAGATAAGCACCATCCCTACTCAGCTTCTCCACTGACAGCTGGAGAAGGGGTGGCTGAGGTATAGTTCTGTCATTTATGTTAAGCGCCCCCTAAAAGAAGAAAGAAGAAAAACAGTGGTTCACATCTTGATGCAAAGAATCAGAAGAGAATGTTAAATAAGAGTAGGATCTATTACACTGAATACTAGAGCTGGACTGTTTTTCTCAGTTTAACTTAAGTCATACTTAAAGCGTGTAATCTACCAATAAATCTTAATTTTTTATTTATAGAGGGTGAATTTCATCAAATGTATCTTAGTTAATTAGTTCCAGAACTGGAATATCCAATTTATTATGTACCAAAGTGCGATTTCTAAAATTGTTCAGGGTTTTACATAAACATTCCCTGTTCTCAAAACTGCTTGATATTTTAAAATAAAGGAAGCTACAAAGGGACAAAAACCACATTATGATATCTTAATGTATATGGGATTTATAGCACAAGATAATGACACAAAGCAAAGATGAAATAAGTTAGAAAAATGTTCCCCATCCATCCATAGCAAAGCACAGCTTCTCTCCAGATTTCATCAATCCAGTTCCAAATAACAAATGCATAAATGCAACAAGTGGGAGAATATGAAACATTACATTTTAGCTGTGCAGCTTTAATATGGAAAGCCTGGGAGATTTTTAACATTTACTTTCATATCACACAAATCTTTGGGATCAAACAGATTATGTAGCAAGGCAAAGACTCACCTCATCTGTGAGATTATCAACTCTGTACAGACTGGGATGCGTCATGAGCATGAGGTAAACAAGGGGCTGGTTTTTCACCTGACACATAGTAAAGATGCGTTCATCCAGACGTGTGTTTGTCCCAGTTTGAAATGCTTTCTGCAAACAATCAGCCATTTAGTTTAACCATTAAAACAAAGCAAGATAAAGTGAATTTCACACATCACCTACTGCTCATTTCTAACTTACTTAAGTTTTAGAGACATGCCCTCAGTGTTTTCTCATGGTATTTTACTTCTGCTGTTTTACTTCTCCATAGTTCTCTTCAGTGTTTCACATATAAATCATACAAGTCTCATTATTCCGATTTCTGGATTTTAGAATTAACCTTGACCTGTCACCATCAATCCCTTCTAGTGAGCACTACAGCTGAGATGAAGCATCCTGAAATACGTCTCTCTAACATACACCTCAAAAATGCTACTTGATGAAATTTAAAAGAATAAATATTGGAGCAGTCTACAATTAGCTTCAATGTAAAGAATCTTAGGTCTGTATTTACAGGAAATAAATACTCCTGGCTTGCTGGGACCAAAAAACCAGCTATAAATCAAAGTAGGGCTCACTCCTCCCACTTGACTGGGTCAAATGCTTATCAAGCCTTTCACATAAAAAAGTTCAGTATGAAGATGCTGGTTAATTCCAGATGCTTAAATCAAGATGTATGAATCCTAAACTTCTCTTTGAAGCAGAAAACCAGTCTGTCCAACACTTAAATGACTTCTAGTATCAGTTCACGGAAATTCAATTAAAAAACACTTACATTGAGCACATACTGTGAAATGCTCTAAACCTACTGCAAGAACTGCCAGCCAACTCCCTCTCTGCCACCCACCCAACTCTCTTCTAATCCACACCGAACTGCTGTGTGGATCTACATTTCCAGAAATGCACAAAAATGAGATTCCTGAGAAAACACTATCACTACCCTGACACATTCTCTTCACTAGTCAGCGTCTTTATTATTTTCCTCTTCCATTGCTTAAAACATTTATACTTTTGGTTTTACACACACTTCTAAATTCCTGCTTTTAAACTAAATCATTCTCCATCAAAGAATTGTCCTTTTACTTCAGGCTGACCTGCCAAACAGAATCATCCTCTTGCCTGGCTTCCTTTCCCCTCTTACCTGCTTTAAGAGTGCCAGTATATAAAGTGGGAAGAGCCGCAGTGAGTGGGGAGCTGTGAGCCCAGGCTGTTGGATGCTCAGCACGGATGAGCGATAAGCAGCTAAAGAATCTATCACTGCATTGACCAAGGCATCCCGAGCGTCGCTCAGCGTAGCAGAAACAGAGCGGTCCACAGCTAAACACAGAGTACAAGGCTCAAGTAAGAGGGGTTTCCCCCCTTGGCAGGAATACAGTCACATACATCTCTCATTTTATCATATATGTCGATGCATCTTAAGCTTTTACTACATTCTAAGGGAAGTCAAGTGCTTCAGAAAAAAGCTGGGGGCCCACAATGATGCACCAGACTAAGCCTAAATCCGCGTGATTATACACAGCTCTACTGATCCTTCGCCTAAGCCAAGCATTAAACCTAAAACTCTCTTAGGTTTGCAACTTAGAAAGCACTCTTAGAACAAGGGAGACTCTTTTCTTCTAATGCCACATCCCAGAGGATTACTGCTCAGAGCATTAAGGATACGATCCACGCATATCCAAACAAGCTCTTAGCACACTCACCCATATTGGCTAAGAGCCCTGTGATGGCCTGCACATCTGCCCCTAGGTACACATCACTCAGCGTTGTGACAACAGGCAAGCACATGGTGTGGACACGAATTCGCCTTTCACCTGCAAGAAAAGAAAACTGTAGCCTCCATACTTGTTTTATGAAACAACACTACAAATGCCACTGTTGGCTCAATCTAACCTTACCTTTGCTGGAGGTGTACAGGAGAGCTGACTGAAAAGAAACAACCTGCATATCAGTAAGACTCTCTTCCACTGACATTTGCACCGCATATCCCGCATCTGGGTTTACGTTGGGTAATGACAACAAGTCTGTAGATCGTACGAAGAAGTTCCCATGGAAAGTATGAATGGAAAGACCTGTAGGATAATAATGAATTAGTTTGGGTTTTATAGCTGTGAAGTACAGGCACCATATACAGATCTGCCATCAACGTATATGACTCTGTATTGGAATGTTCCCTCTCAGTGAAAAACATTATCTTCAGAAAAGGTAAATACTGCAAACTGACAACTGATCCAAAGTATCCATAAAGCCTAGCAGAAAGTGGGAATTAGCAAGGCAAACCAATGCAGAGTAGTAGAAAGTATGTAGATTATAAAAACAGTCCCTTGCTGAAATAGCAGTCCAGCAAAATTTCCAGGTTTGACCATTATAAAATGGAACTTGGATGCCAGAAAACACACTGCAAATACAGTCTTTAAAAAATTGTCTTATCCCTGGTACTGAATTTTACTTTTCTAATCTTTGCCTTTTAATCATTTCAACTTACAAAATAGCTAGAATACCAAAGAAAACGTTCCCAAACAGCAGCAAACACCCACTTCCCTCTCCTCCACCCCCAAAAAATCTAAGAAGGTGAATTCAGACCTTTGGTGCATCTTATCCTCATGACAGCCTCAAACCCAATTTTTCTAGTTAAATATCGCTTCAGTTCTTTTTGCAGTTTCTCCACCTGGACAGGGTTGTGTTTATGATGGTAAGATTGGTAGTAGTAGACACTGCCTGCAGAGTACCTTGATATACAACCTGAAACAAAACCAGCATACATTGGAGAGTGCAGACAGCTGCTGCAGTCTTTAAATTATTGTTCACTCCCGCAAATTGCTCAGATACACAGTTACAGACCTGCCTACAGACACAGATGTAACACAACTGTATCTTCTAGTATGTGATAGTTTCAGGTGTGAAATAATTTTCCATTGACCTGAAATTGCTGTCACTTGGAAGTTTGGTTAAATAGAGAAAAAATAATTAAAAAGCTAATAAAACTTGCTCTAAAGACAATTACACTCATGGTTAAAAGGCATAAAAAGGAAGAAAGTATTTCAGCTACTTAGAGCAGTAACACAAGAATCCTGACTCACTAAGGGAGGACATGAGAATAAGTAGGTTAAATCAGGACTGAAAGACTACTTTCTATTCACTGTCACTGCTCAGCAAGGATAAGTTTGCATCTTGACACACTAGATTAATTCAAATCAGTTTCATCTACTAAATATTAATGTAGATTCTAATGTAGCATTTGCTCAAAATACAAGAGTTACGTGCCCCAAAACAGGTTTATATGACTTACCTAGAGAAGCCAAGTCAGAATATTGCCCACTAAGAAGAAATAAATCCACTGCAACCTGTTGCCCTGAGCAGTCCAAGGCCAACTTCTTGTAAAAATCAGTCGATGGTGTCAGATGTATGTCCTGTTAGAACAGTGGAGTATTACAAAATAAAAATTAAATTCAAATTGATTCATACATTTACTGCCTGTTTTCAGGGACACTAATAATCAATTCACCTCACTGATTAAAAATACCTTATTAAAAAAAATCAGGTAATTAATTTGTGCTTATATTGCTTGGTTTTTCTTTTGTTTTTTCTGCTACTTTCACAAAGGAGCAAGACAAGCACAAAATTAACCCAGAAGAGACAATCCCAGAACCACCTACATGCACAGAACAGGGTAGTTAGTACTCTCAGCCTTTTTGCTTTCCTAACCTTTGCTGTTGCTCTTTGGTTTGGCTCTTCTCGTGACTTTAATGCTCCCATTCCTACAGATGGGAGCTGTGTCTGGAAGACTGTGATTCTACCTCCAGTAGGGGACATCAGTTTAAAGGCAGCCTGTAATGCAGGCCCCAGAGCACTCTGAGTTTCCAGGGACTTGGTAAACATCTGTGGCAATGTCTTCAACAGATCTTGAATTAGCTACAAGTGAGAAAACAGTATTAGGCCTATGAGTCTTCATGGTTTTCTACTTTATATAGAGCTGATTGTTGAACATAACCAAGTATTAACACTTCTAATATTAAGGTAGTAAAGAGAAAGTCCTAGAAAAATTGAAGTACTTTTTTGTTTCAGGTTGGCAAGAATTTATAGTGACAGAGATAAAAGACCTCCTTTTTTTGCCTCACACCTGGTGTTAATGAGATTAATCTAAAAATTACCAAACATATCCCCATCTATGTAATTGCCACTAGTTATGTAAGAAAGTCCTTGCTTCTTACCTCTTTATTTTCATTTAAATTTACTAGTAAGTTTTCTGGCATTGGTATAAATACATCTGAAAGGGAAAAAAAAAAATTGAGTTATCTTTTAAAAACACATCAAGCTTCCCCTGACTTTATTTGCCAATCATCATACTTATTGGAAAAAATACACAGTATCAGTGTATTAACCCATGTAAACATAATTATGTGGATTTCTTTTTTTCTCATAAGCATTCCTGTGGCTAGAATCCCATGTCAGAGTAGCAATCAACAGGGCTGAAGGATAATCAAGACTATTAAATAAAATCACATAGCAAATATTTCCAGTGTTCATTTTACCCTGCCCAATAACATCCAGTGAAAGGTGACATGAAACAAAAGGCAGAAGGACATGCACTATGCACCAGCCACCAGAAAATCTATAGAAATGTATCCAGCATCAGTACTTGGGATTTCAAGAGAATCTAGAGAGTTGTACAAATTAAACTAGAAGCTAGGAAGGCTGTCTTCATGTTTGAAGTCATGAGCAGCCACAGCATTGCTCAGACATCAGGGAGATGTCTTCACAAACAAACTCACACAATATGGTACTTCTAAAGTCATTACTACAGAGACTAATGGTGTGATCTAGGAACTCCCACCAGATACATCTTTTTAAAGGCTATCATAACCAGAAGTCATTAATAGGTACTGATGACAAAATTTATTTCTGCATACCTTCAATATCTGAAACTATAAGCATCTGAGGCTGAGAGAGACCTTCCTGAAGACTGTAGAAATGGATTGTGCTGTCAAACGTTATGAAGCCTATTTTTGTTCTAGTGTTCCCAGGAAGCCTGAAAATGAGACATATGGTGTTCAACAAGATGAAATTTCATTTCTGCAGGCTTTTTTTTTTTAACATCCACTGCATCTCTCCATGGTTCTTACCAAGCAGTTAGCTTAATAGCTAGACTGCAAGAACTTCACTAAGTCATTTTGGATAGAACAAAAACCACAACAAAAAAGGAACTCATGGTAGAGTCACATAGCAGGTATGTGAAAACCTTTTAAGAGGGTAATCAAAAGTGGAAGAAAAGGAAGAAATAAACTGCAAAATACCAATTAGTGTTCATGTAAGTTCAAACAGTATGCATTTTATGAAAAGTTTATTAGATGTATGACTCTTTTCAGCAAATACTTATCTAAATTTCAGGTTTTAAAAAACACAGTTCAAAATATATCATAAACATGATGCTTATATTCTTTTGGGGATTAGTAAAGCATATAGGAAAGAGTCAGACTGAAAATCAAGCTTCAAAATTACCTTTTATACTGGTGTAGCTGTGATGGGAAAAAGACTACAGCTTTATGGTACTTTTTAACACAACACTGGCCATTGCTAGCCCACACTAGGAAATGTGCCTTCCAGGCAGGAAGGACGGGCATGCTGGTGTCTATCACAAGTTTCTCAAGAGGAATGAAAATTGGAGATTTTAAGAAAAAAATACTTACGAGTCAAGATTGTCTAACAAGGTCTGGCAGACTGTATTCAAGTATCCTGTCTCTATTGCATTATGAGAGACATCAAACACAAAGAGGTACACAGGTGGCTGAGGTGGACGCAGCTGAGCAAAGAAAAGATTACCTTTAATTTTCAAACATTTGTTAGATTGGGTTTATTCATTCCATTGCAAGTTTAAACTGTTAAAACACCACGCAGATGATAGCTAAAATTTCTGAATGTATTTGCCTCTTATTTGGTAATACCAGAATTCTAGTTTTCTTCAGAAGATACCTACATATTCTAAATACAGAACAACTCTGACATCACAAATGTTTAAAAGTGAACTCTCTGAAGTTCTCCCCATGAGTTCTCAGATACACTCCTTAAGGCAACAGCTGTTCTACTGAACTGGAAAGCATGCTCTGAAACAAAGCTTTCTCTGACTTCCCTCTGAAAATAAAACAAAGGGAAAGAATAAGTAAAAGTAAATAAAGCCTTACCATGTATTCAGATGGAGCCATAAACTCAATAGTAGCATTCTGGACTTCAGGTCTCTTATGAGGTTCTCCATAAACTCTTGTCACAGGATTATACAGGAATTCTTCAGGAACTATGCAGGTAAGTTTATATATTAGTATTTCACAGTAGTATTAGCTGTGCTGCATCTTAAAACAAATATATCAACTCTTTTGTGGCTGTTGGGCAACACGTGGAGAAGTACAGTAGGCAATGTAATTCACTTACACTTGTCACCTGCAAGGGTACCCTGGGGGACTACTAGGGCTTATTGTGTTTCTTTAGGGACACCACTGTCACTGGGAAACATTTCTCATGACTCCCAGTGTGACTGAAAACAATCCCCCTACTGATGTGGCCAACAACACTACAGTCTCAAAGGCCAAGGTGGAAAGGCTAATTGCAACACTTTAAAGTACATTTAAAACTTACCATCATTCACTCTATAGCACAAATTGCATTTCCATCTCCTTTGGTCTAGGAAGCTGACAAAAGGGTTAATGTATGTCCGGCAGGAACGGCATCTCACAATAATACTGGAAGTGACCACTGGCAATTGCTGGAAAAGAAAAGCTTCCTGTTTTAAAGCACCCTCAACCTGCAGCTGTTCATTTGTGGTAACACCACCACCTACACTGTGCTGGCTAGTGAGTCAAAGCATCCTTGATGAAAGAAAGAGTACTTCTGCATCCTCACAGCATCCCTGCAATTCCCTAATACAACATGTAGGAACTGAGCTCTAACATATTTGACTGTGTACATTCCCTTTCCAAGCCTCTAAATTCTTGAATTTTACACTGACGGTTTAAGAGCAAGTCGTGCACCCAATACAGATCAAAAAGCAGCGGAAAAAAAGCCCACATCTTTGAAAAATTAATTAAACTGAGAAAAAAAACCGAGTGTTTAAGAGAGACACTGCAAAATTCAGTCTCCTGGCTATCTCATGACATCCGAATCCCTTCAACTTTGACAAGTCTTGAGTTTAGAATTAGTACTAGGTTTGAAAGGAATAACTGTAACTGATACGTGACAACCTGGAATTTAGATGTGCTGCCTTTAAGCTTTTGGTTTTTTGAGGTTTGGGAGGGTTTCTTTTTTATTAAGAAGTGAGACTTGAAGGTTTAAAAATGGTAGGGAGAAACAATTAAGAAAAATTACAGTGATCTGTATGGAAGAAGGAAATATCAGTTACGATGGTAGTTCTTCTGGGCCAAAATACCTGCCCCTTGTTTTATAATTCATTGTCCATTGTCTGGACTCTAGTAAAGGCATAGTTGATATTTCAGCACGTAAAGTTTTGAATATTTCTCATACCGATAAGTCTTTGAAAGGATGAAGCAGGAGCCCCAAAGGAAGTTTGGCTTTATTCAATAAGGCCTGAGTTTGAGGAATGTTAGTCAGGGTACAGCGGAACAACCTACATGGAGGACAAAGGTTATTTTCAGAGGCTTTCAAATAAATTATGATTTCAGTAGTACAGTATATTTTTCTAGAGCTGTTGATGGTGAATTTCCATTTCTAGATAAAAGATCTTCTCCATCTCTTGTCAAATCATTTTGTTTCTGTCTGAGCTTGACCCACAGTACATACTTTCAGTTCTTGGTTTATACAAATACTCTTTGCACAGAACCAAGTGTCATTTTAGTCACTCAAGTCAAAGCCTAACAATACTCAAAGTTGCATCAAATCTTTATATACTAAATGCTCTTTTGGAATAAATCAGAACTGGCAAAGTTTAAAAAGCGGTTTTAAAAGCTTAGTAAATATAAACAACCCCACAATCATTTTCAGAGTCTTGAGCACTCAGCAGTTTCCACTGTGCAGATGTATGTGGCAGTTTTGCAAATCCTGTCCAGCTTGTTTGCATGAACGTCACAAAGGTGCTGTTATTTCCTTTATCTACCATAAAAATATTTGCAAAGCAGGAGTCCCTGGCTATACACAGTTTGGTTGATCTCCTCACAGAGAATAATTGATTAACCAACTGCCAGCCTCTTGTTTGAAATTTCATTTACTCCATTGTTTTAAAAGGTTACTTTCAATACAGAGGTCACCCATGTTTCTTCATGCACAATGTTTTTGGTGTACCTTCCCTGACTGAATTAACTCTCATTTTATACCTTCTCATCCATACTCACTACCAGCCATAAAATTTTTGTACTGTACCTATCTATAGCTGCTCTGTAAGCAAACTTTTCCTCATACTTTCTACACAGATGATTTTCCCCTCTTCAAAGTTAAACCCACTTACTGCCTTTACCTTAACATAGTGAAGCCCATTTTCAATATTTTCTACTCATAAAATTAAGAAAATATTTTGTGAAGTTATGTTTATAAGTAGGAATTTATACTTCTATCTATTTTGATGAATTACAACAAATGCATAATCTTACTCAGGGTTGCAGTTGAGCTTCTGGATGTCTTCATGCAAGTTGGGAACAGGAGCCTTCAAGAGGGTGGTGGGAAGAATATTTCTTTCTTGAAGAAGATTCACAGGTCTTAACCCTTCCTGCTGTAAACTCAGGCCACCCATTGATGCAGTTAAGTGATTAGGGCCCAGGGCAGGCTAGAGTCAAATAATATTTCAAAAATTAGCACCAATTATTTGGATGAAACCCACAGTCCGTTTAAAACCACATATATATCCCTTTCCATTTGTTTTTCTCATGTGCTAACTGCCATTGTATGAATATATTTAGAAATACTGGTTGTCACATGAACTTGACTTATACATGTATAACATAATAGAGGAAAAAAAAGTAGCATAAAATGGCTATAAAGCTCTTGAAATACAGAGGCTCAGCTGGTGAAAGCATTGGTCAGTTCACTTTGAAAGTTCAGGGAAAAAAACCCCAAATACTTCAGCTAACAATAACAATGCCAGGGAAGAGAAACATGCCAAAAGCAGCTGAAAGTTTCAAAAGAAACATCCTGAACAGATACGAGGGTGGAACACTTCACAAAGAGCTGGCACACGGCTTTTCCAAACTTGTACCAAGGCACAGGCAAAAGCATTAATTCTGGGCTATGTCTGTCCTCTTGAACAAATGGTGCCCAAACAGGAAACAAAAGCAACAGCACCCCAGGGATGCACAACACACACCAACCATCACTTTTCTTTACTCACACCCCCCCACCAGAGGTAGTACTGAGATAAAAACCAGACAATCTTTACCTGGTGGAAATGTTTTGATCCATCTGGATATTGCAAAGCAGATGCATTAATTCCTGGTGCTCCAGGTGGAGAAGTATGTTGGTAGCCTGGAGGTAAGGCAGGGTAAGAATACCCAACACTTCTATTCATCTTCAAATTTGGGGTTGCAGGAGAATGATGTGGAGTTGCTGGAAGCAGAGTAGACAGATACTTAATTGCTGAAGAACTGTATCTCACTTGAGGCATTAGTACAACAGGAGAGCTGCCTGTTTAGCTTCTAAGAGTAAAAAATACAGCTGCTGTCAACTTTGCAAAGGTTTTCTCACCTGCTTTACATATTACAGGCAAAGACATGTTAATTGTCAGTGCTTCAAATTTTGTATTTAGCTTCAAGACAGGCATTGAACCAAGTACATATGTTTGTACACAAATGCTTAAACTTCTATCTTTCCCAGACTCTTACAAGTTCCATAATAATAACAACCATTTTTACTCCCACAGCCTTACCCATGAGGCCACCACCTTCAATTGCATCATAGCTGTTTTGCACTACAGACCCATCACTGGCAGCAGATCTGGCATCACCTTTTAAGAAAAACAACCACAGGAAAGATTTGCAAAAGTTATGAAGAAGTTTTAATGAGGTAACTGCAAAAGAAATCCTACTTGCTGGATGAATATTAAGACAAGCATAGTTTGAATCTACTTTGGTTTTGACCCAGGATGAAACTGAATTCAGTATATACTTCAGCCTCTTTCTCACACACACATCCCCTGCAGAGGTTACCTCAACAAAAGACATTCATAAAACATCACAATCTTTTTTTTTAAGGAAAACAAAAGCCCCTACACTTCTGGTTGAATAATCTTTTACGACTCCTTTAGATTAGGGATTTGCCACAGCTTCCAAGCCAACATGCAGTAGAGGGTCAGGGGACACTCCCTCCTCAGCAGAAGATGTCTCTTTAGGCTAGCTGCACTCTTCCAAGTACCCTGTAGCTTAGAGTACCCTGAAGAACCTTTTCCACGGATAATTCACAGAAACACCAAATTCCCTACACTTAGACACTTAGTCCACTACTGCTCACCAAACAGCAACAGCTCTGACACAGTCACGTACCAGTCAAGACAGAAATTCAATCTAAGACAGGAAAAACCTTGAAACTCAGAGAGTGCTCCCAAAGAACAGTTTTTGGTAAGCCAACTACGTCTAAATAGACTAACACAACTATATATTGCTAAGGAGAAGTAGGTACTCTATTTTTATTACCATTTTTTATTAAAATCTTCAAAGATGACCCAATAAAAGGAACTTACATTACACACTGAATCTTGCTAGCAGCAGTCAACTTGCTTCATAGACTAAACATTTTTATCTCTCCAGGGCTCTGAAAATATTTCTCTTCATTACGAAGAGAAGATTTTCTAAGCAAAAGCTGTTTCTAATGCATTTCATACATTCCAAACTAAGCTAAATCTCAATATACTATTCTTGTACTCACACAGCCTCCATACACAAGAAACTGTCACTCTGAACATGCAAGGAACCAACAGCTCTGACAGAACTATGTATGTAAAAATAAAGCTGCCGACTCACACATGGCCCCATCTAGCATGGGCACTAAATGCCAAACAACTGGAGTCTGTCTGATACAGAGCCCTGAGGAGTTCCTAAACAATGGCATATTTGTGCAGGGCCCACAGGAGACACAAAGTCAGGTATCTGTCTTCAACAGCTGACACTTCACAGCCTCTGGTAACTTCCTTCAGAAAACTAACAAATGCAAGATACACTGTTTCAGTGATTTTACACAGAGAAGAATAAGGTACAGCTACATAAACAGCAAGGAATTGCACGGTCCACATTTTAGCTGTCGCTGTAGAACGAACAATACAGGGAGTCATACATGGAGTTCTGTCCTCACAGCAGTCAGGGATGCAGAGAAATAAGAATTTCACTATCGCTTTGTAACACAAAAAAGGAAAAAAGCAATGCCAACTACAGAGACATGGTCATGTAAAACAGCACTTGGAAATCTATTTTTAAGTGTTAATTTCTTAACTTTTATTGACATCTGTCTACAAGAAGAATTTTTCTTCTTTCCAGGTCCCTACCTGCTCTTTTCAGATGAAATTATTAGTTGTATTAGTATCAACTTTACAATTTGAGTCTCTAATAGAACAATGTGCTTGACTTTAAAGGTTGCATACTACAGCAAGTTGCCATGTTTGAATTCAACATAAAGAGCAAATTGTTTCTTACCTTCTTGGTTTGCAGCTGATTGTAGCAGAGACTGTGCACTAGGTGGTCCTGCTATCGCTGTTGATGGCCTAGGTGGACCACCAACTGGTGGAGGTCCTAAAGGTGGCCTTGGAGGGTGGAGTGGAGTTAAAGGCTGAGTCACTGGCAGAGGTGCAGATCCTATAAAGAGATTAACTTTTAGGAGGAGTTTAACCCAGCTGGAAAAAGTCACAGAAATTTTGTTACAAAAACACACAGATTGAATTCTAAATATTCCTGTTATTCAGAGGATCAACAGCATGAGATACATAAATCCTAACGTGGGTAGAGGGTCTCAACTTCAGGTTGTTTCTTTCATGCTTTTCTCACTCTGGGTTCCTGTAGCTGATTTCTTTCAGCTTTTTGTTACTATTGTTGGCAAGAATTTCAAGATGTACTGAAAACATCCCAACTTTATAACTAAGTCTGGAGTCATCACCAAACAAGCTAACTTAATTTTAAAAGTGATCATTGTTATACAAAAAAATACCAGGGAAATTGCTCAGGAGGATTGAATGAATATAAAAATTACTTACTCCAAACACTTGCTCTCATTTCATATGCCACTTTCCAAAATTTCTCTACATTTTCCTCACTAATTCCAAAGTACTAACTGTTTATTCCAATTAAGTGCCAGAAATAGTTTCATAAATTCTGTGAGCTTAAGACATTTTGAACAGCATAGCAAAATTAGGCAGGCATATAACAAAAAAACTAGCATCAATAAAAATCTCTAATGAGGCTAAAAGCACTTCACAAGAAAAATTATTTGCTTTTACATGGAAAATATTTCTCTACCTAAGTCCTGTTTGCATGCTCAGTCAGAAAAAAGCTCTGTAACAACAGACAGCAGTTTGGCAAAGAGAAACTTGAGTATTAACTGTGTTTCCATAATAATCACAAGTTGCACAATAGAGCTATTTAGTGTTAGAAAAGCTTTTACCACTGCATATACCAGCAGTCAAGCAGCAGGAACAAAGTCTCCTACTTTTAGAGTACTTTCTGAAGACTGACAATTATCGTTAAACGTGAAAACTACAAGTTTGGGGGAAGGAAGCTTTCCATTGAGCTGACCTCTATTTCAACAGCACAGAATGCTTTTCAGTTTTCTTTTCAGGCTGTGCTCCAGTTATTTGCATCAACCTGACTGAGGCTGTTCAGAAAACTACCGGAATCAAGAGGTTACAAAAAATCCAAAAAGATGACCATGCTTACTAAATAGAACTAGTTTCAATGGTGAAGTCCTGGACTGAAACATGCTAGTGCTCCACCAGCCATCCCAGGAAATGGTGAAGGTCACAGAAACAGCATCACCCACACGCAGCATCCCAAAACAATGAGACACCATTCAGGAGCTACCTGCTCCAGCCAGCTAAAACACCCAACTTGTGCACAGAACTTCCATTTCTAACCCAAAGAAAGCATTCATGTACTTCTGATAGGTGTATCTGCTCTGACAATCTTCCACAGGCAAAATGTCACTGCAGAGTCAGTTCTGTACTCATTACTTTAAAAGGTCACCGAAAAACAGACATTGGTAAAATATCAAAAAGTTCTGGTTACCTGGCTTCATGTAGCTGTTCTGCAGTGGAGGACTCCCCGGAGAAGCAGCATATTGATAACTCCCTGGAGGATTTGTACTTCCTGATAACGATGACGGTGGCTGAGCTGACCCTGTCCCAGGCACACGAGCCAAATGGCTTGTTTGAGCCCCAAGCGGCTGACTCACAGGAGTCTGGCTGTACTGCCAGTTTGAAAGCACTGGTGGGCTGGCTCCAGGAGGAAAGCTCCCAGCAGATGATACAGCCGCTGAGTTCTGTAATGCAGGTGGCAGCACTTGTGGAACAGGACCTGGCTGTTGTACTGGTGACCCAGAGAAAGCTGCCACTGGTGGTCTATTGAAAGTCTGGCCAGGTCCTTGGTAATTGTTTAATGGAGAAACATTCTGAGAGCCACTATAGCTATACTGTCCAGAAGACTGATGTGGAAGAACCTTTGCTGGCATCTGATGGGAGTACGATCCTGGAACCACGGGGCTGTATCCCTGGCCATCTGGGGAATGCATCAGCTGATTTTGAACAGGGCCTGGAAGGAAAAAAAAAAAATCCACACTCTTTAGGAAGTCAGTGTTGTGTATCACTTCTGAAAATAAAAGATGTTCCTGTGGATGTCTTTCCTTAGGATTTTATTAGTGTCCAAATCATTTTTAATTTAAACCATTAGGTGTGAAAGAAGTACTACTGCAAGGGACATGAATTTGGCAGTATTTTGCTATCGACACTTAGATCTTTGTTTTGTTTTACAGTAACCTTGCAACCACAAAGCATTCCAGTACCATCCATGCTCCTGGATTGAAACTCACACAGGATCCCACTCCAGTCTTCAGAAACCCCGAAAAGCACGCTGCCCACAGAGGAGCATTGTCCCACACTGCTGGCAGTAGCACACACGAGCAGACCAAAAGCAGAAGATCCATTGCGTAAGAACTCCCATTTCACATGACTGCTGACACCATCCTACACGTCAGCTTACCACAACGACTGCCAGCCAAGTGCCAGCATAGGTCGCCACGCTACTTCTCAAGTGACAGAGTTAATCTATGAAAGTTTCTGCAGTTAATTTTAGTAAGAGAACTATTCATACACTTACTGCTCATGTGAGTGGCCAACTGGTCACCAACACCGAATGAAGGGTAAGTTTATCATAAAATAATTCAGCAGTCAGGAAAACAAAACTTGACAGGTTAATGATGCACTTTATGCATTTGTTGGTTGGTATACGTGAACTAAGTTTTACTCATTTGAAGAAAAAAAACTGAAAAAAAGGTTAATAACTCTCCAAACAGTGAATAACACTGGCAAGAGCATCATCATATTCCTGCTTTACAGAGGAACAGGTTGACAGAATCCCATGGGATTTCCAGTGCAATAAGAGCTCCATCAAGAAAGATACTACTACTATGGGTTGTTCATACCATTGCCACAAAATGGACATCCTGAAGAGAGACTATCAATTTTCAAGTGAAACCCTTCTGAGCAGAACACACAAGACACTGCAGGCCACAGCCAGCCATGACTCCTTCACAGTACCAAAACACTTTCCAGCATCATACCATTCAGTTCAGCCAGTCACATTGTGGCTCCTCTCATCCCCTAAAAACACAACCTAGATACTGGAGACATTACACACACACAGTTACACATTAAAACGAAGATGGCTGGTTTCCTACTGAAACATAATGGCTAAATTCTGAAAGGTGAGCAAGTTCACATTTCCGAGTTAAAGTAACTCACACATTTCTGACAATAAATTAAGCTAAATGCAGAATACATTGAAATTCTTAGTTAGGACAAACACTGCACTGATTATTCAGCTCCTCATTCCCTAAGAAAACTTGGACTCTGGGTTACACACAGCTGTTAATTCACTGAATATTGCACAATTCCATATAACTACTACAGTGCTAGTGATCTCATCCTCACTGCTTCTTATTTGTGCATAAAAGGTACACACTCTATCGTTCTCCAACCATTCATTTCAACATGCAACTTATCATTCAGTTAAGAAATCCAGTTATACTCTACAGTCCTTACAATGCTGTTCATAAATATTTGCAATTAATAATTCTCAAAAATCAAGGGTATTTAAAGAAAAAGCTCACAAAGACTAAAATGCTTACAGTTATGAGTAACCTTCAAAAACTACCCTGCAGTGTATCAGATGGGTTTCCAATGATGGATTTACAAACCCCACTGGCAATTAAACTTGCTAACTTTAAAAATTATGAATTCTTATCAAACCTTCTGACTGCATCTGCACAAACACTGATATAACATCATCACTATAAACTGTAGGAAAAATACAGAACAAATACAAATTAAATTCATAATTTGATTTTTCATCTTAGGGCATGACCCTCTATCCCAGGCAGAAATCACAGTACTTGGATTGCTCTCTTATGCACTGTTTTCCCTGCTTGAGGATAAAACAGCAGAAGTGAGGTGATATCAAAAACTGACCTACATGATGTTTTCTATGGCACCTTATGCAAAAATAAAAATCAAATACACCACAGAACAATGTTCCAATTTCAATTTTTATTTTTAAAGTCGGAAGCACAATGAAAAGTCTTGATACCCTCATGTAGTAGTTCGTATTTCTAAGACAAGTCTGCATAAAGCTGCCAAAAAAGCTATAGAAATAGCACTAAGGGGCAAAACCCCTTTACAAAGAGTTTCACAGTGCACAAAACCTTTTCAGGACTTGCTGTTTGGTTGCTGCCAGATACCCATCTTGACCTGACCTCTTTACTGAGACCCATTGAAGAGTATCTAGGCTGACCAGCTTTCCCCAAATGCTGCTGGTTTTCTGTGGAGCCAAAAACAAACAAGGAATTCTGTGTGGACTGAAGAGCTACTTCACCTACACAGCAGCAAAACAGCCAACACTTGGAGACCACAGAAATGAATTAGTAATAGAAAAAAGGCCACCTATTTAACAGCAAAAGTCTCCTCTACAGCAACACAAGGCCATTTAACGTTTCTAAGAGATCAGGAATAGCACCAGAATATATACGAAGGTTGCTTGATGGTTTTATAAAATGGTCAAAGTACTAATGTGGAAGGCCAGGATCCAAGTAATATTTTCCACCACACAGAATTTTACTGTCCCCTACTCCAAGCCAGTTACTCAGCACATCACTTTGGCCAGCCACAAGCTCTCCAAGCCCCAGGGAGATACAAAGATAAACACTCTGAAAAGTTACATCCCAACAGATGCCACGGGACCAGTCACCACCAGTGTCCACTTCGGCTGACTTTGACCCACTGGATTCCAAACCCAACAGCTCCTAAACCACTTCCTGATCTCGAAGTTAAGGTATCACACGAGAAGAGCAAAACAGTTCTAAAAGAATTGTTTCTCCTTCATGTTTGCACTTCAGATCTGTCAAGTGGAAAGCAAATTAGACACCTGCAATTAAATGAGTACAGAATACTGGTCCTATTAAAAGACAAACAGAAATGAAGGAGAGGAAGGTTGTTGCTAAGCAACCCAATGCTCTGTGCTAAACAACTTCCCGGGCAGCACACGGTGCTGCTGTGACAATTTACTGCCTTGGTGGACACGCAAACTCGGGGAGTTACCTGCAAACACTTCAGCAAGCAACAAGTTGCGAGGAAGTGCTGATAACTATAGAACAATTTATCATGCTGCTGACAGTTTTCTTTCCTTACAGACCACTGTACACACCACTACAGCACTCAGTATGCCCAAAACTGTTCTATAAAGCTTTGGTGTTAGTATAAAGGTCAAGGATCACAGCACCTTCGCAACATATATTTTAAACGATGCTATGAGCAGTCTATGCTTGAACAATTTGATTTATTTCAAAGGCCAGCAACCCAAACCTTATCTCTAACATACCATAACAACGGTTTCATTTTATTACCTAGTATTTGCATAACTCTACATTTCAGTTCTTTATTTTTCATACACCTGACAGCTGAGTAGCCTGAAATTCCTCTTTCTCGACTGCCTCTCCATAACTTCCATTATGTGCTTAATCTGACACTAGGGAAATCAGCAAGCATAAAGCAATGCCAGTCTGTAAATCAACCCACTCAGTTACTCCATTAGCTAACACTTTCTTTGTACAGTCTCTGCTCAGACCATAAGCTCTCCAGAACAGAGCCTCTCTCTCCACACTACATTCATACTCTTCCCACTGTCTTGACCCTAGAAGCAACTACACAGTTAATTGCAAATTGTCGTTTTGCTGATGACTTTGAAGAAAAGCAATAAACACACTGTGCAGGAGAAGGGGGAAGAAAAATCAAAAGATCTCATTATAACTGAACTGCTTATGATGCAGCACAGCTACTGAAACACACAAGTGTATAATTAAGGAAGCAAGTGCAGAGGATGCAGTCTGTGTATGCGAAATCAGGAGACACTTCCATCAGCACAGATTTGCACACATGCAACGAAAACAGACACAGAGACAAGGCTGGCCTTGAATTTCTTATTCCTGTCTTAAAACGCTGACTAGTAAGTTCAGTTTCACCTTCAATATTTCGTTTTAAAGAGATACATTTTGAGGGGAAGAAGTAATCAAGACTTTCCCAGTTTGCAGCACACAGAACCAGATAATGTCGGCTTTACGAGAATGACAAGATAAGAAAGCCCCGCTGCGCCGCAGGTTGAGGTCAGCGATAACCACAGTGCCACATGTACAGCCCGTTCCAAAGGGTCAAAACCTCGGCTGTGTCACCCGTGTCACCGACAGGGACCCACCCGGGCTAAGGGACAGTCCGGGTAGCTCGAGCCGTGCGTGCTACGCCGGCAGCACAGACACGGGCTCTCTGAAAGGCGCTGTCGTTCATACCGACAGACACATGTACTCGAGAATACTTCTGCCATGAAAATAAATCAGAACGAAGATTTATTCTGCCTAATGAGCCGCTCTATGTTTTTCTCAGTGACACTTCGGGCAGGGCCCGGTCCGATAGCACCTCACCCTCGCTACCACCGCCCCACGCCGCTCCCGGGGTCACACAAGGAGCCCGGCACCGCTGCCGCTCCTTTCCTGCTTTCCTCCCTAATTCAGCTGCGTTTCGCCCCCGGCCGCGGTTGTCCAGGCTGCAGGGAGGGCACCGCCGAGCTCAGCCGGGTGTAACCCAGCGACCCGGACAGCGAAAGGACCGTCCTCGGAACGCACTACCCGCGCTTTGCCCGCGGGCACCGGCCCCCTGCCCCCGCTGCCCCGGGGCGAAGGGGCGCAGGGCGGCCTGGG
>VWZT01005326.1:101231-177348 GCA_013397055.1 Pachycephala philippinensis | reverse complement strand
TGTGTCTGTGTGTCTGTGTGTGTGTCTGTGTCGGTGTCTGTGTCTGTGTCTGTGTCTGTGTCTGTCGGTGTCGGTGTCGGTGCCGGTGCTGCCTGAGTCCCGGAGCACCTCAGGCTCGGCGGTGGGTGAGCGGGGCGGGCGGTAAGGGGTCTGTCCGCACCGGCCGGTAGGAAAGCCGGGCGAGCCCCGCAGGGCGCCGGGCCGTCCCCGCGTCCTGCTGGGAGCGGCCTCCGTGCCGCGGCTGGGCCTGGCCGGGGGTCCCTGCGCGCCCCGACAAGCCGCGGCCTGCGCAGGGCCGCGGGCAGCGCTCCGCGAGGGGGTTGGGGGCGGGCGCTCCTCTCCCTTCCCTCCTATCCCTTCTATCGCCTCCCTGTTTTTCTCCCCCCGGCACAGCCCTGGGGGTTGCTCGGGCCGCCGGGAGCACCGCCCGGTCCGTGAGGCTGTCACGGTGCTTGCAGGTCCCGAGCAGCGCTGCCTCAGTGGGTCTGCGATGATGAGCTGCGTTAACCCCATAACCCTCAGATGCCCTGCCGCCTCCCTGGGCAGCCGTCTGCCACGTTGTATCGACCTGGCCATACTTGTTTAAAGTATTGTTATTTCTTCAGAAGTTACTGCTTTTAAGGGTTTTGTTCATAAGTCAGTGAATGGCTGCAGCAGCTCTGCAGTGAGGATGTGCTCTGACAGCTGGGCTTTGTGAGCCAGAGCTGGCTAAACCTCTGCATCAATTGCCCTTAGGACCTCGTGTGTTGCGGTGCTGTCTTCCCCGGTAAACTCTGCTGTCTCGAAGATGAGTTGCTGTCAAAAAACTATTAAAATACTAAAGGAAGTCTATGCCATTACCTCGTTTTTGAATTCTGTGCCTTTCCTTAGGTTTTAAAATACAACATCTAAGTGCAGTTTCAAATCAAAGAATAAACTGTGTTGTAGAATCTCAGTTTGTCCACTGAGTTTCCGAGGGATTTTGGCTTTTGTTGCCTGTGGTAATATTTTATAATGTTGTGGTGATCATGTGTGAAATTACAACTTTCAAGTGATTATGTTTACATCCTGATTGAAAAACTAAAAATACACCGTTAGCAGTAGGCTTTAAGCTGTTGCTCGCAGGTTGTGGTTGCAGACTGAACTGTGGCTGAGGTGCAGATTTGGTGTAGTCAGGCTGGACTGAGATTTCTTCCCTGGCTCTTGCTGACAGTCCCCACACAGGTGTAGCACAGTGTGTTCCTAGTTCATGCAAAAGCTGTTCAGCTTGGGTGTCACTGATTTCTGTTTCATAATTGTTCCATAAAGGCATTTAAAACTCTCTTTAAAAGCCTAATATTGTCTCTTACCTGAACTTTGTGAGGCTTCGAAAGTGAGCACTGTCCCAAGGTATGGAAGTGAAATGATGATTTTTAGCTAGGAAAAAGCAAGTGGAGTGTAGGAGGAAAAGACTTCCTAGTTTTCAGAAGAATGAAAGAGGTGTGAGTGAGTTTGCTTGCTAGTCCATGCTGTCAGCAGCTTTCCCTTCAGGAGGCTGGCTCGGTGTTACCAGAGCCATTGTGCGGGAATTCCTCATTCCCCACATCTCCAGGAAGCGAACCCATGTCCTTTGTCTATGGAGTGGTGGACCTGGCTCCACGGGAGTTACTGCATGATGCTTTGCTGATGAAATAACATTGACCAGGGTTGATAGGGAAATTTTTCAGTGGTAGACACATGTCACTGAAGTGATACTAGAAAATTAACTTTGGTATCTTTGTAGTGAAGACACAGTGAGTTGGTGATGTCTGTAAAAATAGTTGGTATCAAAAGACTGTCTTGGTCCAGCACAATTTTTCATTCAAAGCTTTTGTTTGCTTCTAGTGGATTATTTTCAAATCAACCCTTGAAATAACATTAAAACAGTATCTTTGTCTTCATCATGGCTTGTGAACAGTGATTGCTGTGTCTTCATTGTTCTGCTTTTATGGTGCTTTTAATATGAGCCTGAGAGTTTGAGTCTGTGTATATTCAACAGCCTCAGCTCTTCCATAAATTTGCTCTCAGCATAACAACTCTGGAAACCAGAGCAGAGCCACTCCGGTTTTGTAATGCTTTGATTTGACACAGTTCTGAATTATGTAGTTACTTTTCCTGTGTGATAAGAGTAGATTTAATATCTCTATTCAAATATTACCTGTGTGCCTTTACAATTAGCTGTCCATTTTTTTCCCATTTTGGAAGTGTTTTCCTTTAACTGCTGCCAGCTGATATGGAGGTTATTCTGGGAGGATTTGGATAGCTGTTTCCAATACCACTTTTCTTACGGTGATGGAAATTGAAGCAGTATTAATGCCACTTCAGCTGTGTTTGTAGAGTAATCCTGTTCTCAAGTTAATCATTTGAATCTCACCCCTTGAAGTTTTTTCTGTAGTACATGAAGATCATTTTGGTTGATGTTTTTTGTGAACCTAAGATGGAACAGGTTAATACAACTGAACACTGAAGTTATTCTCACCTCAGTAATCTGAGCAGTTCTCTTACATCATGCTGTTTGCCCTGATTTGCAGGTTATTTGAGTCGATCGTTTTCCTAAGCCCCACAGAGGCTTTTCTCGATTGGTATTTTGCTCAAGCAATAAATAAATCTGCTGACGTGTGTGTTCTGCCATGTTTGCTTATTCTTGACCTTTGCTTTTTAGCCATGCAAAGGACAGTTTCAGTCATGACATTGTGTAACTGGGTGTTTATGCATTGACAAGCATATTTGATTTGTATTCTTAAAATTTGTGCCTGTTGCAGCTGCTGTGTTGTTCAGAGTAATGTAGACATGGTTAAAGGTTTCAGGGTTAGTTGTGGCAAAACCAAAACACCTGGTGCTTCATCATCATAACAGATTTTGTTCCAGTGCAAGCAAATGCATTTTAATATTTAAATATTCACTCCTCCTCTTTCCACATTACCTCTGTATGATGTACCTGTTGTTGCATAGCAAAGAAACTCTTTGTCATGAGTGTAGTTGCTATGACAGATGCCTGGATTTTGGGCTGGTTCAGACCTGTGTTTTTACTCCTGTGTGCTGAGCTCCAGGCTCAGAGCTGCCCTGAAGTCCTCTTGTGATACCCCAAGGCAGCCCTGCAGCTTCTAAACAAGTGTGGTGAGAACCTGTAGCAGTGTGGATGCCTCAGCCAGCTGTGTTTAGCAGTGCAGTCCAGTTTTTCCAGGGCAGTCAGGCTCCAGTGTCCACAGGGGCCATGCATTCCAGTAGGAATTAGCTGGCTAAAGGCTTCTAAGGATGTTGCCCTTTAGTCTTTCAAGAGAACTAAAATACTCCCAGTTCACTGTGTCAAACTGGAGCTTTCAGTGTGATTTAGAGCACAAGTTTGATGAGGAGCAGCTGAGGGAGCTGGGGAGGCTCAGCCTGGAGAAAGGAGGCTCAGGGGGAAACCTCATCACTCTCTACAACTCCCTGACAGGTTGTAGCCAGGTCCGGGTTGGTGTTTTCTCTCAGCTGACAAGTGACAAGACAAGAGGAAACAGCTTCAAGTTGTGCCAGGGAAGATTCAGATTAGATACTAGGAAAAATTTCTTCACTGAAAGGGTGGCCAAGCCCTGGCACAGGCTGCCCAGGGCAGTGGTGGAATCACCATCCCTGGAAGTGCTAAAAGTCCTGTGGTTGTGGCCCTTGGGGGACTTGGTTTAAGTGTTGAACGTGGCGGTGCTGGGCTAACAGTTGGACTCAATGGTCTTAGAGGTCTTTCTCAACCTCAATGATTCTATGACTATCCTCACTTTAGATAATGAGGAAATTAAGATGAAAGCTAGTAAATTAACTGCTCTTGGCTACACTATGAGCCTAGTTCTGGCTCTCAGCTCACCATTCTGTTGTTGAATCTAAGCTGAAGGAATTCAGTGAGAAATATGGGGGTCTGGTGGGTTTTTTTAAACAAAAGGTTTGAATTGTGGCAGCCTGTGCAGGACAATACAGGAGGTCACTGTCTTCGAAGGGTAATTCCAGTGCTTTGTGCTATTCTGTAGTTGTTTTCCATAACAAGCCAAACAGGCAGGTTCTGTGTGGACAACAGGGATTTATTTGGTACCAAACTTCTCTGGATTCAACACTGCAAAACTTCTTCACCTCTTACTGCCTCTGCTTTGAACCCCAGCAGCTCCCAGGGGTGGTTGGAGCACTAACTCTGCACTGATATCCTGCTAGTGCCCGCTCTGAAGTGCCACTTTTTCCCAGTTGAAAAGTAAAGGTCCTGTTTAAAATCTTCAGTGGATCGTCACACAGCTTCAACAAATTGTACTTTGGATAAAATTATTTTTATTTCTTGCAAAGACTTCAGTCCATGTAGTGTTTTCCCAAGGGAGGGGAATATCTTTGCTGTTGTCCCTTAGTTGGTCTATGATGCAGTTTACCAAAACTAAATTTCTTTTTATTTTTAACCCAGGATTTTGGATTACTTTTGTTACCTATAAATACTTTACAATGCTTAATGTGCTGTTCTGACAGAACTTAAATGCGTTATGTTTTCTCTTTATTTCAGACGATAAGATTCAGATATGTTCCTATTTGATTGGATTTACAGTGGTTTCAGTAGCGTATTGCAGTTTTTAGGTAAGTCATTATTGTTTGGGGCTTTTCCTTTCTGCTATTCTTGTGTAAAATATCTGTTCACCTCTGTTATCTTCAAATAAGGCTGCTGGGTAAATAATAGTATTTGGTTTGGTATATATTCAGTTCCACTCAAACAAAAGTTTCACTTACCAATAGTGAGCATTTCCAGAGTGTGCTCTCCACTCCGTCTTACATTAATCCTTAACTTCTTGAAAAAAATTACATTTTCTTCCATGATCATAATAGGTTGGATTTTTCTAATCATACTGCATTTCAGCTGGTGTAATTCAATTGGCTTTTATGGGCCTTCTCCTGATTTTTCTCTGCTGTAAAGAACTGAACTCAGTTATTTTAATTCAGTTATTTTGCACATTAGGATATAATTTCAGAATCCAAATAGGAGGGACTGTCTACAAAAATTTAGTGCCAGATATTGAAGCCCTTTCTCATGTTCAGCAGTGCATTGTTCTGTGACTTTCTCTTCTGTGTCACAGAAATGAGTGTGAAACTTCACTGGCATCTACTCAAGAGCCTCAGAAAATTATTCCCTGGTCAAAAAAGTCTGCAGTCCATATCAGTTCAAGGTGAAAAAAACCCACAACCAGGAGGAAAATTAATGTTAGGATACTAAAAAAAGGATCAGAATTTGCATTTCATATAGGTAAAAAGCACAATTTCCAAGTTCAAAGGATTTTATTGAAGTGGTCAGAAAGCATTTGAGGCTAAAAAGTCATAGCAAGCTGTGCCACCTACCTTTTATCAGTTGAAAGTTTAAAGTTTTGCACTGGATGTCAGACCCTTGGCCTGCTATCAAAATGTTAGCCAGTGAAATTTTAACTAAGTTCACTAATCTTTCTTATCTCCTCTTCCTTAGCTGCGCAGTGATTACTGCACACTGGCCTGCTCTTCCATTCCTGTGCAAGCAAAGGCTAACTCTGCGGAAAGATAGAGGAGCTTGAAGTAGCTCCCTCTTTTATGTCCCTCTTTTTCTAAGAGAAGCACTTCCTCTTTGCATTCTCAGTTATACTTACAGTTGAAGAAGGCAGATGATAACATTTGGGAAACACCCCACAGTTCCCCGTGCTGTCCTGTCAGCAGGCTGATGGCATTACTTTAGGAAGAACATCTTTGCACAAGTATACTTTTGGAATGCACAAAAACATTTTTTACTTTATGTGTATATATAAAATCTCTGGTCTTGGTGTAGCCAATAGCTGAAGTATGGCTGCCTGTTAGTCTTGTGTTTCTCTGAAAGACAGTTGGGAAGTTTGAAATGTTTTGGAGAAACCAGCAACATCTGTCTGGGAAGCAAAGACTCCTGGATGTGCAGGCTGAGAGTGGCAAAAATGTTACTGTTTTCCTATACGTTAGTAGAGTTTTGTTTAACTCATAAGGTGAGTGTGAACTGGAGTTACTCCTGTGATGTAAGTTACTATAGGAAAATGTTTGTCCACTTCTTTTTTCTCTGTAAACATTAATACTTTCTCCTCCGCTCTGTAGTTTAATAGTTAATATATATATGGGCATGTGAGGTGAGTTTGGGAAGTGAGAGTTGTTGTATTTGAAAGAACTGTGAAGACACTCTACAGGACCTGGAGTAATAAAGATAATTAATGAAACAAGATGAGGAATAGGAGAGAATATTCATTCCTGCAAGTTGCAACACATGTTCAGCTGGAATGTGATCCCTGAGATCAGCTTAAAGGTGGAGGGAGAGGTGAGCAAACAGCAGTGGTGTAAAGGTCTGCTGGGCAGAGGTACCTCTGCTGCTGGAATGCTGCAGCATCAGCGGGGCTGGCTTAACATCCCAACACACATGAGGATAGCACATTAGAGAAGACAGGGTTTTTTCAGTACAGAAAAGGATTGATTTTTTGTTTTTAAATTCAATTTATCTTCATGTTTTACTTTGAATATCAATGAGTTGGAAGCAATGAAAACTAATTCTGGCAGAGGATACAGTGTTGACAAGTTGTAAGAGAATTGCCCTTTGATAATCTCCAATTTAAGAAAATATGGTGTTCGTGTTTTAAACATCTTTCCTCTCCTTCACAGCAACTGTTGCATTCCTGGGGTTACAAGTGGAGGGGGAGAAGAAGGGCAGAAGGCATTTTTATAAAGATGACAATCAATGAAAATAAAATTTCTTATTCCTGTTAGGACAGCACTGTCACATGGGAACAAGTGTGTCAAAAATGCCCAGACAATGCCATTCAGGATATAGCCAACAGTTTTCCTGGGGGTATGGGTCAAGGTTACTTTTTGTCCAAATAATATGTTAACCATTATTAAAGAATTCATACACAAATTATGTTTATTGATGTTGAATCCAATTTCTCCAATTATTCTGATTGAGGTCTGAATTTTCTTTTTGCCTCAGACAAGTGTTTTGCAGTAATTGGAGGTAGCTGAGCAGAGTTCAGGTTCAGGATGGTCTATGGTCCAGAGCCTGCTGTTAGTGCTGGGTCTGCACCCACCTCTACACCACCTGTGAGCAGAACTGTCCTTTTCCTGGGGCAGAGTAAACTACACTGGTAGCATTTAGTCCTGTTCTGCCATGCTTTTCCTAAGATAATGCAAATGCATTTCCATGATTGACATATTCACACCAATTGTGCACCTCTCCTGCTCCTGCCAAGCATCCTGTAAGCTGCATGTTACCTGGTGCAGCAGGCTTGTGGTAAGTGGAAATGTAGTTTGTACAAGTAGGAGGACATGGATAAAGGGCACTGATAAAGGTGTGGTGGAGTTTGCCTGGTCTGTATTTTGTACCGTGACTGTAACACTTTGTTCCTGGGACCAAAATCATCTCTAGTGCTGGAAATGAACTGGTTGAACTGATTATTCACTAGGTCCTTCTTTTTTCTAGGACTGTACAAGAAATCAGGCAAACTAGTGTTTCTTGGACTGGACAATGCTGGAAAAACTACATTGCTGCACATGCTCAAAGATGACAGACTGGGACAACACGTCCCCACGTTACACCCCAGTAAGTTAATAGTGGTGTTCCTTAGCTAGAAAGCATTTGAAGGATTGCGAGAAAAGCAGGATCTGATTATATATCATAAGACCACCAGTGTAACTAGGGAGAAACAAAGGGATTTTTTGGGATTGCAATCCATGGATCGTTCAAGTAATCTTAAAAAAAAATGTCTGTAGGATAGTTCAGTGTGTTATATTTAAAATTAAGACGTGAATAACAAGCAGAACAATGAAGCTGAGAGTTTATACTACAGAAGCTGTGAGAAATAGGGGCTTGCAATTTTTGGGAACAGCTTCTCTGTATAATTGGAAAATTAGTGTTTATGTCTCAGAGGTTGCTGTGTAATTGTTATCCTGGTAACCTTGCAAGACAAAAAGTTCTACACAGGTTGAAAATGTGGATTGGAAAAGTCCAGTAAGGAGGTGAGAAATTGGGAAAGGATGTGAAGAGGAGAAACCTTGAACAGCATTGAAAACAAAATGCCAAATGCAAAATCTTTTTTGCAAACCAGATGCCAGAGCCAACTGTTGTTTGTGTAGTATGTAGGGATAAATAATGTAGGAATACTCTGCTGTTCTTAGCATTGTAGATATTTCACACATGTTTTATGGTTAATAACATTTTGGTGATACATGAATGTGCCATTGATTTTGAGAGAATGTATTACTCTCATTTTTGGTTCCTTCCAGTATTTTATTACTGGAACAAAATACTGGAAGGAACCAAAAGAAAGTAAAATCTGTGTGCTAGAAGGCCAGACTTTTCCAAAGCACTGCATAATCTTCACTTAGAACATAATTCTGTGTATTTCCAGCTTCAGAAGAGCTGACAATTGCTGGTATGACTTTCACTACCTTTGACCTGGGGGGACATGCTCAAGGTAAGAGTGTGTGTTGACTCACTTAAGCTCACTGAACTGGGCTGGAGTTTGTTTCTAATGAGAAATACGGCCCTGCTGCAGAGGCTGACTTCCCACACTCCTCTGTGACAGCATAGAAGACATTGGTGCTCTTTTGCCCATCTCCACCATATATCACAAATCCCTAATATGATTTGACAAGAGCTGCATTAGAGCAGAAAATTTTGACTAATACTGTGAAGAGGAGTTCTGTACTTTGAATTCCTTATATTTACCTTTAAGCTTTGTGCTTCAAACTTAACTTTGTTGACATAATTCTTGGGGAAACAAAAAACATTTCCATACATCAGCATTCATGTGGGATAGAAGAGTGATAACATTAGAGAGAATGATAATTTTGCTGTGCTATTTCAAGCTTTGTAAAACATGAAATTGCATCCCAAAGACTGGCAACATAAGCTAAGAATTAAAAAAAATCAAATTAATAAAGCCCCCCACACCTGTTGCTTCTTAATTACCAATGTGCATCACTCTGTATTTGGGGATAATTTCCTTTTATTTTCAATTCTTATTTTCCCTGTAGCTCGCAGAGTGTGGAAAAACTACCTGCCTGCAATTAATGGCGTTGTGTTCTTGGTGGACTGTGCAGATCATGAAAGATTGCTAGAATCAAAAGAAGAACTTGATGTAAGTTTAAATAAGCTTTTGAAAGTTTAAACTTCTAAGAACTAAGCTCAAATACCCAACAGACCTCTGCTGTCACCTGCAAATGAGCAGTAGTGATTTGACCTTCTGTATTTTAAATTAATCAGTCCTCCTTTCTCCATTCATTTGCAGTCCCTAATGACAGATGAAACTATTGCAAACGTGCCTATCCTAATTCTTGGTAACAAGATTGACAGACCTGAAGCCATCAGTGAAGAGAGGTTACGAGAGACATTTGGTCTCTATGGCCAGACAACAGGAAAGGTATTGCTCCTTTTCTTCTTTTTTTCTTTTTTTTTGGTAGTTTTTTTGTTTGGGGAGGTTTTTTGCTTAGGGATTTTGTTTGCCTTATTTGTATGTTCTTATTTGTTCCAGCTATACAAAATAAATGTTTTTCTAATTTATATAGTACTTAGTACATAATAACAGTATATAGAACGAATCCTGGGGTCTCTTTTTGTGTGTGTATTAGATGTATTTTACTACAACTTTTTACATCACATTTAATGCCACATTTTTTCAGAGAAAATGGATTTGGATCTAAAATAATTTTTGGTACTTCAACATTATTATGCACTATTTTTAAACAGTTTTCAGAGGCTATAGTTATAGAGCGAATTATAAGAGAAAACTGAATAGAGTCTTTCAGTAAGTGACTTTTCTCATTTCAAGTGCAAGCTTTAATAATTTTCCACTTAACATATTTGCCTAAAGCTTAGAGATAGATTTACACCATTGTAGAAGTCTAAGTTTGTAGGTTGTGGGAAGGAAAAAGTTCCTACTGACATCTGTAGCAACAAGGCAGATTTTTAGTACAGATCTTTGTGATACTTCAACTCCTCTTAATGTGAAGTTAAGACAGTGCTCTTCTTGTGAGCATTAGAAAGAGGGTGCTCCAATGTCCTTGGCCCTTGGAAAGACACGTCCCAGCAGCTGATGGAGTCGTTCCACTGTGACTTCATCCCAGCTCCTGTTAGGTGACCAGCTCTGCTGAGGGCACCTGCCTTGCAATTCCTCTTTGCTTATTCACTCTTAAGTGCCTCCCTTTAAGTTCAGTGCCAGTCAGAGTTTAGGTCAGGCAGGAACAAATCTTTACTTCCTTGTTTGCTGCATTTTACCCTCTTGCTTTCTGGTTTTTACACCACATGTATTTGATGAAGTATGAACACCACTGTGAATCTCCAGTTGAACAGCAGCTTCATTGCACTGTGCTGATCTTGGCCAGCAAGCACCTTGCGCTCTTGCTTTGGTCAGTCCTAAAATTTGTTGCAAATGCTTTTTTAATCTGGTTGGAAAACTGTTGAAAACAGAGCAGGGAACTGTGACTGAACACCAAATATAAGCTCTAAAATTCTCTTTGCATGTTTGCTGTTCCGTTCTGGTTTCACATACTTCCCTCTCTCCAGTCCGGGTACACATGAAAACACGCATAGTGTATTTCTTGTATACAAGTTACTAAGATTAAGGTCACACGTTCTGGTCTCTCTGTGGAGGTGTCAGGCCCAGAGAAGCTGGGGATGCCCCATTCCTGGAAGTGTTTTCATGCCAGTTTGGACAGGTGTTGGAGCAACCTGGTCTAGTGGAAGGTGTCCCTGCCCATGGCAGGGGTTTGGAATGAGATTAGCTTTGAGGTCCCTTCCAACCCAACCCACTCTGTGATTTTAGATTAATTTATTTTCTAAAATTCCAGTATCAAACACAAGTTAAATAAGGGCATTCCGTAAAAGCAAATGTCTGTGTAGAGTAGATGTTGTTTATAAGGGAACTGTAAGGGAATGTTTGTGTCTCTCTGCAGGGCAGCACACCACTGAAGGACCTGAACGCCAGGCCCCTGGAGGTGTTCATGTGCAGTGTGCTAAAGAGACAAGGCTACGGGGAGGGCTTCCGCTGGATGGCCCAGTACATCAACTGATCCTGCCAAAATCACAGCACATCCTGGCCCGGGTCTCAATGCTGTCTGCTCCTTATTTGATCACTCAGTGTACGTAACTTGAATTCATTTGACTGTTCAATTTTAAAAATACACATTTTTAGCTAATTATATCATTGATGCTAAATTGTAAGTGTGAGGATTGCAAAATTATTTCAAGCAAGTTTGTAAGTTTAAATACCACAACCTGTGAGCTTTCTAATCCCATGCAACATCCATTTGCAGCTTTTAATTTAATGAGTCTCCAGCACCATTTTTGGTCAGAGCAACTTTCCAGTACAGTATGTTTGAATGCACTTTTTAACAGCTGAAAACGATGAACATGTGAAAAATATTTAATGCTTATGTTAAATTTTTTATGTACTTTTTTGAAACTGGTTTTATAACTTTAGAGTATATAACCATCTTTCAAGGAATAATAAATAATTAGCTGATGGATAATTGCATGATGCCTTACAGTTTTCAATAATACACTTTCTTATGCAACGTCATGCAATAAATTTAAATCCAGTTTTTGGCAACTTTAATGGGAAATGTTTCATTTTAATGTGTCTTAACTAGTGAGGCTGATCTGAATATGTGGGATATTTTCCTGAAACACAAGCAGGCCACAAAGTAGTTTCATTGTGGGTTAGAGTAAGGTGGGTTTTTTCAGACTACTAAATTGTATTTTTTTTAGGATTTTGCATAGTAAAGGAGAAATCTAATGTGTTGCCCTTGTAATTACCACAAATACAAGTAGTGTAAATTAGCCGTGCCAAAGTAAATCTTGAACTAATGACAAAAGTGGTCTTAATCTACTGGTCTCTTGAATTAAACCCCTGAGGTGACCCAAGAAATACAGTTTCTTTCTGAAGAAATTAAGAATACCACTGCACTAAATATCCTGTTTCCAATTTCATTAGTTTTTGGGTCTCCCAGAAGATGTGCCCATGAAATTTCCAGGAAAAAAATGGGTTGCCATTGCTGCTTTTGAAAATTTACCGGCTCACACGCCCATTGGCCAGTTGTATTTTGAACTGGGACAAGATTGACTCTTTTATGTGGTTTTGCCTTGAAACGTGGCCAGTGTGGCAGCTGTTGGCTGCCTAGGGGACTTATTTCTGGGGTAAAATTCTGTCCCTCTTTCCAATTTCTGACTGCTTTTCCCTGCTTTTGAGTGTTAGTCCACTGAGGAGAAAGCAGGTTTTCTTTGAAGAAAGGGTGTTGCAGCAGGTTTTATTGGTACCGGCTGGGAGCTGTGGTTGGTGCTTCCACGTGCTGGGCATGTTTTACTCCTAATTTGCCAAATTAAGGTGGGGTTTCAGCCCCGGAGTCACCATTCACTACGATGGGTTTGAGTTTCACTGTGTAGTTTGTTTTCTCCTTGTACAAGTACAAACTGCAGCAAGTTGTACTGAATCCCTTTTACTGCCTGCTGTACATCTTCTCCAAAATACTTTAGGCCTTATGTTTCCAATATCCATGGCAGCAAGTGGATTTCTGACTGGTTTGATTTCACAAATAACTTTCTCTTGACCTCTGGGCTTGAATAAGAGATTTAAAGGCTGTAGGCACAAAGCAAATAAATGAGACTTATTCCTTGCCCGAACCTGAACTGGTATGATTGAATATTGATGATTGGTTCCCCACAGTCCTAGATTGTGCATCTGAATAATTCAGAACCTAACTAATATAAATTGTAAATGAGGTTTATTACTGTAGAATCACATGCAAAACATTAGGTGCAGTTTGTGTGTGGTGAAGTTCAGTATTATGGTATTGGATGGCTTTTCCAAATGACCAACACAGAGAATTCTGCATTTAAACTCACGCTCAGCTGTAGAGTGGTGTCTCTGCTGCATAAATTCATACTGGAGGCAAGAAGTGGCCTCTCACCAGCGTGTGGACAGTGTGTCTTTACTACCTACAGCCATTATGTAGGGGATATGCCTCTTGTTTTTTTCCTCTAGCTTTTCCTGATGATGTTTATAATGCAGAGAACCACAGCTAAATCACTAGATGGTGTAAATAGTAAAAGTACTACTTGCAGAGTCACATTGTGGTGTTGATGTGAGAGATTTGGGACTGTATTGCCTGTGCTTATGGAAATGAAGCTGGAGGTGGAGATGTTCTGCTGCACTTCCACCGGCTGAGCCATTACATGGGCATGGAGGGGTCCTCTTCACCTGCTCTTCCAACCAACTGTGAACAACAGCAGTAAAGAAGGGGGTAATCCTATTAAAAATTAAAAAGGAAGGGAGGTGATGGTGCTTAAAAGTGTGTGTTTAGAATAATTCTCAGTGTTACGGAAACACTCTTGATTTCCTGGTTCCTGCTGTGGGATGGTGGCTGCAATGTGATTGTAATAAGGGCATGAAGAAACCTGGACCTTGTGTTATCCACTGGGGTATGTTGTTGGAATAGCTGATCAATGCTTAGTGAAATACAAAAATAATCTTGCTCTGTTTTATTTCATTCAGCAGAGGAAGGACCTTTCTTCTATAGTTTACATTCTGTTGTGCACATGAATGTGAATGAGTGTTGTGTGTCTTTGTGTGAAGACTTCATTAATAGACAAATACACTGATGAGAATTTTCCTGGTGGTTCTCATCCCTACCCCCTCCATACCTCCCTGGCCATTTATTTCTATTTTATTCCTATGACTATGACCAGTCTTGCTTTAAAAAAAGCAGTGTTCACATTTGGGTCTGACTTACATGAATTTTTTTTCTTGCACTCTTGACTATGCAGATTTCAATTGAACATCACTTTAAAGAATGTGAAAAAGAGAACTCATTAATAAAGATGTTATTTATGAATTGTGTCATTTTGTTTTTACATTGCAACAGATCCTTAAGAGAAATGAATGCAGATTTCTAAGATCCTAATTACTTCTGACACTGGCCTGTATTTCATGGCAGTGACCCCAGTTGCTAGCATCTCTGGGTTGAATAAGATTTATTTTGCTTGGATGTAATTAAAATTGGAGTCTAGTATGTATTGTATAACTGAGAGGTGATTGCTGTATTTCAGTGTTGGTTTAATAAATTTTTCAGCAACAATTACTGGCATTGGAGATGGGAAAACTCTCCAAGCTTTCTCATTTATCCTCTTGCCAGATCAGGATTATTTCTGTGTCCAGGTCCCGTCTATGATGTGCCAAAAGTGACCTGTGGCATTCACTGGAGTACCTGCATGCATGGAAGCTTTATTGTGTTTTTATAATGGGATCTGAGCATCAAATAGAACATCTGGCATTCACTTATTTATAACAATGTCAGTTCAGAAAAGTGATGGAGGTGGCCTGCAATCCCAGTGAATTCACAGGTTTGCTGGAGGTCAAATTGTTCTTCTCTTGATTGTCCTGTCAAAGTATTTGGTTGTTACCAACCAAAGTCCAGTGTTTCTGTTGACTCCAGTGCTCACATTTAGGTCACACAATTGTTAGTTGTGGACTGTGGAGTTACATTTGAGCCTCATCCACTGGGGTCAGTGGGGACGTGTAACTTCCTTGCACTTGGACAAACCACTCTTTGCACTGGTGTTTCTGTTCTGAAATGTGAGTGCTCTAAATGTTTAAAAGCGTAATTTATATAATAAACTGCAGAAGAAAAGCTAAAGATGAAAGTGTTTAACATGAAGTCAATGTGTTTGTTATTACATTGTCAGATCCCATGCTGGAAATACAGGTATTGGGAATGGAAATAATTTTGCTTGAAAAGTGAAGAAAATAAGTTTTAAACAGGTAGTTCCTGTCAAATTATCAAAATCAGGAAAAAAATGTGCTCAGTACATGGCCTATGAGTGAATTTGGGTTTTCTCAGATGGGTAAAGTTAGTAATAATTCTGTCTCATTTTTGCTCAACTTCTGTTCATGGTTGAATGGAAAAATGTCCTCCATCTGGAAAACTCTTTGAACATGGAAAAAATTGTATTTCCTTTGTTGCAATTCTAAAGTAAGATGGAAGAATGTGATCTTACAGGAGACTGATGCTTCCTTAGAATCCAGCTGTGCTCTAGGATTGGCCCTGTTGGTGGGATTAGGGAGTGGGGATTGCCACTGAGTTCAAACTTACCAAACTGAGTAGCCCACAGGGAAGTGTGTTAACCTACTGTTAGAGAACAACTTTCCAACCCTAAGCATATGTTCCCCTTAGTTTACATTTTTCAAATTATTTTTTATTTGTCTGCTTTTGAATTAGAATTAAAAATTTGGTGAGCAGATATGGTAAAATAAGAATTAAAAAAAATATATCCTTTGTTTTTCTTATGACCCTGTTTCTTACTGCACATGTTGCATCATAGTAAGAAATCTTGCAGTAGTATTTTGGAGCCTTTGATGCCTTTCATTTCAGGGCCTCAGAGCTTTCAATCTGCTATTGCTGCCTCATCATCCTTGTGAGGTGAAGGGCTCTTGTTTTACCTGTAGTGATGGTGAGGGCTGGAGGGATTAGGTCATGCTTGGTCTCTGCCTGAACAAGAAGAGCTCTCACAGCAGCCTCAAAGAAAGTGGTGCCTCCTTAACATGGGCACCGTTTGCCCGTGTCCTTAACAGGATGACAGAAGCCTCCCTCACGTAGAAGCTACTGGAGATGCTTCACAAACCTTGTGAAAATTAGCAGCATTTTGGGTCCTGTCCTCGGCATTCACAGCACAACAACCGCTCTGCGTGCCTTTCCCTATGTTGCACCCAACCATGACAAGATTCAGTAGGTAACAAGGTAAAATAACAGCAGAAAAACTTGCAATGTGTACACCACAAAGCTTGGATCTACTTAAAATCCTGGTTCTCCTTCCTAAATCTAAATAAATGTTCTCATAAAGGGAGAATGTAAAGGCATACTGTCGCTATTGGGTCCAAATGCCTGGTTTTGGCACAGGCAAGTAAGAATTTATATTGTTTGGTTAGGTTTTGCCCCGCAAAGTGGTACTTTACTGTCAGAGTGGTTCGATGAACTCCCAGGAGCAGCACTTGCTGAAGCAAACCCTTGGCAGTAGCTTGGGGCAGGATGAGCTGTTGGAGACCTGATCTTGGCCACTTGGTGATATTTGAGTACCTGAGCCAGGGGCGGTACAGCGGCTCTGGGGACAAGGGCTGAGGTGTGACAAGCAGCTGGGCTGCACTGAGGAGACCCAGGGCGTACCCTGGTGAGAGTCTCTGGAGTAGCTCAGCTTTTGTAGCACATAGGGGTTCTGAACAAAGGGATTTGGTTTTCAGTGTGAATGTGGCTCTTGAGAGGAAGGGCAGAACTTCAGTTCGGGTTTGTTCAAATTTTGGTGCAAGCTAAAAGCTTTGCTAGTGGGCATTGAGCAGGCTGGAGGAGGGGTCAGTGTGAGCATCTCTAGGAAATACTTGACCAAGTTCCCCCTGTGCAATGAAGGAAGGGAAGAATTAGTTAGGTTGAAAAATGTCTTTTTGCCAGTGAGGTAATAGGGAGAGCAATTATGGACAGGACTCCTAATGCTGCCCTGCCACAGCTCGTGTGTGGGCTGACCGCAGGGCGGGTGTTTGGAAACGCTGGATTCTTATGAAAGCAAAAGGGAGAGAGAACTTAGGGAGTGATAGGAGCTGTATTTCGGTCAGTCTGTGCATGCTGTGGTGACAGCGTTTGTCAGGTGATTTCAAAATCTATCCAGTATCCTACAAGTAAGCTGGGGTTTGCTAAGTCGCTGAAAACTGCTGCTTCTTGGGCCACTGTTCCCCAAAAATCAAGCTGAGGTTTAACTTGTTTAGCACACTTAACTTGTGACCAGATAAAAGCACAAGCTGCAAAACTTAAACCGTACTTCAAGCCCTCTCAAGGCCTGTTGGCGCTCAGAAATGGATTTTGAGTTCAGCCCAGGCTCTGGGTTCCAGCCCCAGTACCCAAATGCTGTGTCCTCTCTGCTCTCTTAGAGTGGGACTTTGGTTTAGGTTCAAGTAAATTGAAACTGTAGAAGGAAGACTCCCGTATGTGCCACTTAACTCTTCTATTCCTTGCTTTGTATGTAATATATCTGTAATATGTACGTATATATGTATACATATATATACACACACAAGAAGTTTACTATAAACCTGTGTAAAATATTGTTACTGAGATGCATTAGCATGAAGTTGCAGAGGACATTTACTACAAGTCTGCACTCATAGTAGGTTTTAAAGGATAAAAGAAAATCAGGAGTCTGCTGGAGAGAAAATTAAGAGCTTTTGCTTTACTGGCAAATAAATAATTACAGGAGATAGTGTGGGAGAAATTGAGATGGGCAGCTACGGTAGGGAGAGCAGCTGGAGCTCTGGGTGCTGCCTGGAGAAACAGTGGTTAGGCAGAGCTATAATGTAGTTTTCCCTTTTTTAGAGCTTATGTTTTGTTGCTGGCATCAGAGAAGCTTCTAGCATTGGTATAAAGAAGTATGGGTGTTCCTTCAAAATGAGAGGTTTACTCCAGCATGTTTTTTGGAAGTCTGTCCTATCCACTTGCTCTAACTCACTGCCCTGTCAGTGACAGCTGTCTCTGGGGAGCCCTGATGAACATCCCCAAAAGAACGTTATGATGATTTGACACTTGGACCTGAAGATTTCTTCGTAAAGAGAACTTCTTTTTGATTTATAGTATTTTTTTTTTTTCAATTCCCCTCTAGCCCTCCTATCTGCTATTACCACTTCTGTAATAGCCCTTTGTTTCCTGATCTGTAATTTAAATTGCCTCCCAACTTAAAAAAAACAATATGATTCTTTTTGTCCCAGGCTGTTTTGGGGGGGAGCTTTTTTCCAACACTGGGATGCTTAAAAATCCCGGGAAAGAAATTTGTAAAGGGACCTCTATCAAACAAGAAATTCTGCTTGTGTTTTCAAGCCATTGTCAGGCAGAATGCAAGAGAGAATCAGCATGAGGTTTACACGTGTTGTTTGCCATTATTATTTTGTGAGAAATGAGGAAAACCCAAAAAGTTACAGTCTCTCTGGTTAGTTGAAGTTAACAGAGCTGCTGCGAGTCTGACTGCAGTGGAGAATGTGTAACAGATCCTCACACATGTGACTGTGGGATGAGTCTATTTATGTCTCTGTAAACATGAAATTATGAAATGCACACCGTGGAGATGGGGCTGGTGAAGTCCTTGGCTGACCTGGTCAACTCTCATTCGGCTTGCACCTCTCTGGGAGTACAAAGCAAATTTAAACTTGCTGCAGAACATTGTGCTGCTGGAAGGTATTTAGTGAAAGGGAAGTAGGTTCATGCAATAAAGCAAAGAAACCACCTTGTGTGTTACAAGATAAGAGGGAAAATGATGTGAGTTTCTGTAATAATACCTTAGACACCTTGTGGGCATAAGAGCACTTCACAAAGACAGCATCTAGGAAAAAAATCACAAAAAAAAATCTTTTTCTTCTGTATGTTCCAGATCTGAATAAACAGATGTGTGGCTGAGACTTGGATCCTTTCTGCAAAATATAAAAAAGTGCAAATCTCAAGATTGCAAAAGAAGGAGAAAAAGATGTGGGAGAAATGGGTCACGGAGACTTTGCTTTTGCAGTCATTAGATGGTACCAATGGTGACCTGCACAGTACGAGGCTTCGGTGGGGAAGGAGCTGGTCCTACCCTGAGTCCTCGGCTGGAGCCTTCTGGGATCCAGCCCATTGCCAGGGGGGTGAGTAGGAGGGTGGCACTGGGCAGGCGCTTGCTGGGACAAGCAGCAGCCTGCCTTGTGCAGGCACAGGAGTCCTGGCAGGTGGGAGGAGACCCAAAGCCTGCCCTGGGAACTGGGTGAAAAAGTCATGCAAGGAGGGAGAGCAAAACCCCATCCAACCTGGCCTTGAACAGGGACGGGGCAGCCACAGCTTCTCTGGGCAACCTGTGCAAGGGCCTCACCACCCTCACAGAAAAGAATTTCTCCCTAATATCCAGTCTATCCCTGCCCTTTGTCAGTGTGAAGCCATTCCCCCTTGTCCTGTCACTCCATGCCCTTGTCCAAAGTCCCTGTCCAGGTCTCTTGGAGCCCCTTCAGGCATTGGAAGAGGCTGTAAGGTCTCCCTGGAGCCTTCTTGGCTCCAGAATGAGCAACCCCAGCTCTCAGCCTGTCTTCAGAACAGAGATGCTCCAGCTCTCAGAGCATCTTTGTGGCCTCCCCTGGACTTGCTCCAACAAATCTGTGTCCTTTTTATTTAGTTCAATTCTGATTTTCTCATTTTGCAGAAGAGGCAATCAAACTCCCACCTCATTTTCAGCAAATGCTTGAGCACAGTCCTGTTAGAAACAGATGGTGCCCCTCCATTCACACACAACATCCCCCAAACTCCTGGAGCAGCACGTGCCTTCATCTCCCTTCTGTGTAATGCAGTCTATAGGGCATGTGTTGCAACCCTGCATCTGACCCCTGCAGCCCATGTTTCTGTATCTCCCTGGGGAATAATCTGTTCCCAGTCCTGACCTTTACGAAGTTTGTGGGTTTTTTGAGCTAAGAGTAAAAAATTAGGTGAAGTGGAAAGAGCAAGCCTTCTAGCCCACGAGCCTTCTATAGTACTGGAAAGGTCCTCAGGGGAAGGCTGATGGGGAGGATTCAATGAGGAGCCCAGGTTGGCATGTTACTGCTGTACAAGAGCCAAAGAAAACCCTAAAGCCCCAAACTCAGCTCATTCCCCCCTGCAAATGCAGCCATACCCCATATTGCCTGGCTGAGCAGCTCTGCCAGCAGTGAAGTGTTGGTGACTACTGCAGAAATTTTGACTAGAAATTACTTTTAAATGGTTTTCCTATGAGCTTTCTAAATGTGTACAAAGGACAGCATAGAAGAGTAGGAAGGCAAGAAAAAACTGTGTTAAAATTTCACATCAACTGGCTACTTGCTGTTAGGCAAAACCAGACATTTATGCCCCAGTTTAAGCTTATCATGGTGTGCAACCCACTTTTGGGGTACTTAGCAGGAATCCTCCTAGTTGTAGTTGGGACATTCGTTTTATTCCCACTGGCTTTCAAGTCATCTTCTTGTGCTTTTCTTTGCCTTGGACACACAGAATCATGGAACTGTTTAGGCTGGAAAAGCCCTTTAAGATCAAGTCCAACCATTCACACAATTATGAGTGTTAAAGCTGTTCTGTGCCCTGTGCATTCCTCCTGCCCTTGAGATGAATCCCAGCCTGACTGGACCATGGCAAGGGTTTGCTGGAGCACTCAACACTACAGCTGCAGGAGATCTGAGCCATGATTTGATGTCACACAGTGAAGTGCAGCATCAGATATTTAGGATAAGGTGCTGAGTATAATACAATCTTGACAACTATGGGGTTAGAAGGACAAATGCTGCCAAAAGTCTTAGTTTTTTTTCTTTGTTGGTACTTATTCAGTGGCAGAAGGACAGGAGGAGAATGATTCAGGTCTTGGTGCATAGGAAAAGCAGGATCCAGCCTTTCATTTTGCACCTTTAAACTCTTGAGGCTCAGTTTTGCTCATGCAAAATTTGTTCATCCCTCACATGCTGCTGGTGCTTCATTTGCTGGACAGGGGTGATGTACCTCTGAGTGACAGAGGGGATTCTAGCTCCAAAAGAGCTCCTTTGACTCAGATTTCAAAAAGGTATAGTTAGGATTTGCGTAAGAACTTCAATGAAGTGGATAATTTGGATGGTGGCCTCCTTTCCCCCATGAATTGTAATTAGAGGTGTCTCATTAACTAACAGTTGTGTTTTCTGCCTCGTGGCAGTTTCTGGAAACTTGGTATTTCCAGGTATTTCAGCTCTATCGTTTAGATACTTGTCTCTCCTTGCAAGTATTTGAACAGCAGACAGGTTGTCAGTGAGATGTGGTTCATGTGAATGCTCCTCATAAAAAACGATCACAAAAGCAAACAGAATGATCACTGCAGGTTCGCCGGGGAATAGGAACAAACCCAGGCTTAACCAGCGATGAGTCAATGCAGAAATGAAGTGCCTATTTATTGGTAAATAAAGGCTGGCTGCCATTCCCTGCTTCGAAGCCCACATGCCCCCAAGGGGTTTGGAAAGTGGTGATGCAAACTGATGAGTCACAGTTTAGAACAATAGTTTCTTCATGTGAGATGACTCAGGATAAAAGAAAAACAGTTTTTTCAAGAAGCTGATGAAATTACAAAAAAAATTAAAATAATAAAACAATAGTACATCTTTAGCCCTATGCTGAAAGTATTGTAACTGTTTCTAAAGGGTAAGGTGGTGGGTGCCTGAGATCAGGGGATCAGGCTGTACCTGCGGTCAGCTCATTTTCTACTTCCAGAGCATGAATGGGGATAACCAGAGCAAGAAACAATTAATACCATGTGTATGAGCATCATGTATGTAACAACATCTCACGTAACACCGAATTGTGGTCGTTTGTCTGGCACCACACTCCCTGCCCTCTCCTCTTTGCCCAGTGTGAGGTAAAGGTTGGTTCTGCTGGGCAGAGGGCAGCATGACTCCCTGTGAGGTCTGGCGGGATTCTCTGGAAGATGGGAGATGTCCCCTGCCATGGACCAACGAGCCTCTTCACGAACTAAGGGCCCTGCTAGGGACAGTGCTATAAAAATAACATCTATATTATAGATGTGCTGTTATCTATAACATTATCTATATTAGAGATATCCCTGTTTCCTCCATTGAAGGTGGAATATGCTGCTCTGTAGTTTTCATGGCCCCACAAATATCCATTTCAGGTGTTTTATAGAGTATTATAGCAGAAATTATCACCTTAGAAATCTGAATGAAAATATGTACAATTTTTTTAAGGATTTAATTGCAACAGAACAAATAGGTAAAGGGGAAGGCAAGCTACAGTCTGTCAGTGAAAACACCATAATCAGATTGATCCAGCAAGCCAAAAACCAGGCTTATTTCCTCTCCGTATTACACATATCACATGATGGGTAGCAAATTTCCCAATACCTTTCCTCAGCCCTTTGTGTCCTGCACCTTGTTGGGTTTGTCTGAAGAAGGAGAAAGTTCGTGTCTTTCTGGGCTGCTGGCATCTCCCCACTGCCAAGGGTTCCATCCTCAGTTCAGGTCTCCTTCCAGTCAGGCATGCTCCCGGGAGGATTCCTGCTCTCACTGCTCTCCTTCCATCCATAGGTGGCAGCAGGCTTTAAAATCTTTAACCTCTCAACACTGATGTTTTTTAAGAGCTCAGGGAGTTGTGCAACGATCTCCAGAACTACTGTGCACAGAGCTGGTGTGAGAGGAACGGATTATTTTCAAGGAATGAAACATCCTCTGCAGCTGTTTGCTGAATTGCTGAATTGTGAAGGCAAACAGCAAAAGTCAAACTCGGGAGCAAGAAGGGGCAAACAGGCACCTGTTTGAGGCCGACATACCCTTGCAAAGGGCAGCAATTTCAGCAGATCAGCAACTCAGGAAGAATAATGTGGTTAGCAGCTTTCCCCTGCAAAAGTACGTGGATGCAAAAAGCTGTGATGTGGATTTTAGCAGCTCTGCTCTAACTTGCATCTGTGTGCCTCTGCCTGCAGCTGGGGAGCTCTCCTCTCTGCCGTGGTGCTGCCTGGCTGCTCTCTGGGCCAGCTGCAGGTGGCAGGGCCAGCCTCTGCATGCTGGGGACACGGGGACTGCAAGGGGCAGACTGGCTTCTCCTGCTCCAGCAGCACACGGAGTACGATCTGCTCCACAGTGATGTTAACTCCAGCTCCAAAGGCTGCTCAGGATCTCCAGGGTCTGGGATCTCCACTCTGACGCCTCCACCTTCCACATCTCAGTGGCTGCCCTGGGCTGGGCAATGCTGTGAGCCAGCCCTCCTCCAGCCTCCCCACCCCAACCCCTTCTGAGGATGGAGCAGGTGGAGGAAGAAAGTCAGCAGCACTGTCTCTACTCACATTAATTTTAGGTTGTGGGTCGCTGCTCAAACTGGCCAGCACACCCTGGAGACCGTGGTGCCACGAGCCAAGCACACTCCCGCGGCTGGCTGTGGTTTGCCTTTTATTTCCATGCGTGTCGTGCCAGGCTCACACAAACAAATCAGATCGTGTTGACAAGGACCAGCCAAACGCCACGTGGGCTGGAGGCAGGGCTCCAGGTCAGAGGGCTCCTTGGGAGGCAGCATGAGGCACCCCTTGCTTGGAGGAGGCAATGAGTCACGGCCACCTCCCAGGGTGATTAATTGGGAAGTTGTTAAAGTGTGGAGAAAAAAAAAGCTCAGCAGCAGGTGCACTGGCCAAGAGTGAGGCAAACCCTCCATGAAGTAATTATACTTCTGGAAAACCAATCACTGCTTTAATTGAAAGAGATACTCTTTTCCACCCGCCCAGTAGCTGATGGGGTGTTGCTGGAACAGTAGTAATGATTCACGTGGAAACCATAAAGGTGACAGGAATTTTGACAGACAATCCTAAATAAAACCTTGCAAGCTTTACGTTGTGCTTGTAAGATTAAAAAATAATAAAATGGTAGTTACAGTACTGCCTGTATGCACAGGGAGCTCTGTGACTTGGCCTGGAGGAGAGGCATCTGAAGGGGAAGAAGAAAGCCTGGGTTTGTGGATGGATGTCTTGGGGCTGTGAGGGAGTAGGATCAGGCCTGGTGAGCAGAGGGGCTGGGAGAGGACATGGTTCCGTTGCTGCCTCCTCCAGCAGAGACAGGGCCCATCCAGCTCTGTACATGTGCTGGCGTGGGTGCTCTGGTCAGCTGAACCTCAGGGAAAGGCATCTTCCCCACATTTCTATCCTCAGCCTCATTTTCTGATCCTGTACATGCTGACTTAAATTTAACTTTTCCTAATAACATAATTAAATACATGTTTTACACAGCTGGCTTGCACAAGGCAAGGAGGTGATTTCATGTGGGGGGGCAATGCTGGTACCAGTGCTGGGATGTGGGGACTGAGACCACATTCCCTGGGCAATCATTACCCCACACCACTGGCAAGGGGACGCCCACAGCCCCTGCTCCACTGCAGAGCTCTGAAGTGAAGCATGACTGCTTGTTTACAGCCACGAGCTGGCTCTGCAGGCAAAATTACCCCTATTTTGACACCTCTCAGAAACACTGAGTGACGGCTCTTGGAGAGGAGCAGCAGCTCCACTCAGGCTGCCATTGACAGTTCCAGATGACAGGAATATGAAGGCTTAATTATGATATAATTAAGTTGAAGTGATCACCTCACATCTGTTTAGTGTCTAACATAAAATGATCTGGTGATCTCGGTCTAGTTTGCAGTGGCCTTTGGTTAGAAACCAGTAGCGTGGGGGTGGGAGTGGGTGCTGAAATCCTGGGGGGAAAAGGGGCCAGGGAGAGGGGTCTTGCCTGGGCAGTGGAGGCTGCTCAGGAAACTGGACTTCTGCAGTGTTCTGCCTGTATTTGGGTGGCTTTTTACTTTCCCAGCTCCAGGAACTTCCCAAAGAATGATTTCCATGTCAGACAGCTGTGAGAACAGCAGTTCTTCATCTGCTGTAGCATAAAATGCAGATTTGTGCATGACACAGGCAGTGGCTGTCCTGTGCTCCTGCCTGGCCTGGGGTGGGAAAGGGGGAAGCCCTCAGCCTGCATCACCCTTGCTGGTCCCGAGCATCCATCTGCCATGCTCCAAGTACCCAGGAACACCTGAAAAAAGAAAAATATTTTCAAGAAAACCTCTATTCAAACCACCAATGTATACCCCATCTTCTTGGTAGCTGCCAGTATCATATTTCCTTGGAAGCAAAGTTCAGAGGACGGATCCTATCCAGGATGAGCACCTGCCACGGGACTGCAGGGAACCCCCTGTGCTGTGAGCACCCCAAGACTGAGCCTTGGTCGTGGCTGGTGCCACACAGAAACACCCAGGATCAGAGAATATTTTGAGTTGGAAGAGACCCACATGTATCATCGAGTACAGCTCAGGATACGAGTAAACACTTCTCTCTCTTCCCATGTGGAATTGGATTTTTCAGCCTTAAGGTCTAGCAATATAGGTTTTCATCTATAGATATTCGAGCTATCTTGACTATCTGTAGATGAAAAACTGTATTTATAGAGCTGTCTGTCTATAGGTATCTATCTATATAGATTTTTGTATATAGATATCTCAAAATATTCATTATAGATGTGCCTGTAATATACTTTTATGAGACTAAAAACCTCTTTAATTCCAGGCAAATGTGGATGCTGGCATTGGTGGGTTGCTCAGCTGTAATGCCTGAGTAGCTTCTGTGCCCGTGGGTGGGAGCTGAGTAAGGAGATGCTCTTTAACCCAACAGCTTCCGCAGAGATTTGCTCTTTGGTGGTTGCTGGTGCCATTCAGCCTGGTTTGGTTGTTCTTCCCTCAGCAAGAGCATGGTACAAAACGTTAGGACAGGTGTTAGGCCATGTTTGTGTTTTAAAGGCATTTCATGTTGGGGTTCACATCTGCCGTGGGAAAACCCAGAGAGGAATTGCAGGTGAGTGGGAACATTTACAGTTTAAGCATCACACTCAGTAGGAGCCCGTCCTGGGCTGGGCTCTGATCTGTTATTCCCAGCCTCCATCTGTCCTGCTGCTCTGACACACCAAGGGCCTGCAATTACTTCCAGAAGAAGTTCAGCCATTTCCCTCTGGGTCAAGCAGTCCATGCCTTTATCCAAAAATGATCTCCAAGTGCTTTTTGACTCTGAACTGGGGATGTGACAGCTTCTGGGCAGCTGAAATGGGGGGCTCTGTCTCTGTCAGGTGGGTTCTGCTCCATCACTACAGCAAATGCTGCTTTTATTTATTTTCACCATTTCTTTACATTAACCACATGGGAAGTAGCTGCTGTACAGCCAAGCACTATTTACACCTGACAAGAGCCCACAAATTTCAGCTTCTCTCCACCCTTCCCCTGTGGCTTTGCTGCAATGTTTGCTGCACTAGTGGTTCATGTGGAGCTCACGAAGAGTGCCAAAGTTGGGAGCCGTGGCAGAGTTGTCCCTCCACGGGTACAACAAGTGCCACAGCAGGCAGTAGGACAGTTTCCTCAGCTGCTCCTAGGCTATCCCAGGGGATGAAATCCCTCTGCAGGCACTCAGTGTGATCCACGTGGCAGTTCAAACCAGCCCAGTGGCACTGCGCTCCCAAAAATGCTTTCCCCAGCACTGGGATGCCTGCCCACAGTCAGCAGTGTCCAGACTGGAGCATGCACAAGTGGGGTGTTCATCATCAGGATCTTGGCAGTGGCCTTATTGGGGCCTCATATTCCTGCAGAAAAGAGCAATTCCCACGTGCTGCTACCACAAAAGCTGCTCTTCCATTCAGAGCCCTGTGTCACTCTGGGTCACCTCTGCTCCCTGTTCCAGAGGCTGGTCTGGGAGAGTAGGAGTGGGCTGGGGAAAACCCTGTCTGCAGCAGGCTGAGTGTTGCTCCTTTATTAAGGTTTTATTTATTTATGGATTTATTTTGCTAGGTCCAGGCTAGCTCCCACCCACCAACTTGCTGGGTGGTGAGCACCAGGACAGGCACACGGGGACAGCCCAGTGTCAGTTTGAAGGAGCAGCGATGGCTCTGGTGTGATCTGCAGCATAATCATCTGCCCATGGGGCTGGAGTGCCAATTTGCCATCAAATTAGACTTGAAAAGTCATAAAATTATTGTGGTAACATCTTCACAGTGTTTACATCACTAAGCATCTGCACGCACAGAGCACAAAGAAGCTGGTGGTCCTCAGGCTGCAGTAGTGCTGGGCATCCTGGAATGCCTCGGGGTCCATGTCCTTATCCCTGTCCCTGTCCCCGCTGCCGGGGTGGGAAGGTGCTCTGCAGGGTTGTGCTGCCAGTGCAGCAGTGAGGGGAAGCTCTCCTGAAGCACAGCCCCTCTCTACTGCAGCACGCCCAACACAAACTGCTTGGAGAGCTGCATCAGGGAGGGGGACATCAACCCTGGTTTGTCTTCCTGAAGCCAGCTGGCCCAGATCGACCGCAAAAAAACCCCAGCCTTCCGAAAAGCAGCATCGTCTCGAGCACAGCTGGTGGCTGTGAGGCGGCGGGGGGAGGAAGGAAGGAAGAAGGGGCCGGGCGCTGCCGGGAAGCCAAACGCGCTCGGTTTGGCCGGCTCTCTCTCCCCGGCAGCCTGTGGGATCCTGCGGCGCAGGCTGACACCGGCTGCTGCTGCGGAGATGACTCATGCGTTTCGCAGAGAAGATGAAGCTCTCGGTGCCGCCGAGTGATGCCTTCGCTTTCCTCCCCTCCCCAGGTGAAGGTGCCAAAAGCCTTCCAGTACCTAAAGGGGCTGCAAGAATGCTGGATGGGGCTTTTTAGAAGGGCATGGAGTGATAGGAGAAATGGGAATGGCTTTAAGCTGAAGGAGGGTTGATTTATATTAGATGTTAAAAGGAAATTCTTCCCTGTGAGGGTGGTGGGGCACTGGCACAGGTTTCCCATAGAAGGTGTATCTTCCCCATCCCTGAAGTGTTCAAGGCCAGGTTGGACAGGGCTTGGAGCAATGTGGGATAGTGGAAGTTGTCCCTGCCCACAGCAGGAGGTTGTAAATGAACTTTAAGGTTCCTTCCAACCCAATCCAAACTGTGACTCTATGAAAACTGCACTGAGGGCAGATGGTGGCTCTGGTGGCAAAGCTGGGGTTGAGCCCTGCATGGGACCAGCAGCACCACAGCTCCTCTTCTTTGTCAGGAGGGAGTTATGGTCCCTGCTTTGATAATTTGGGGACATAACTACTCATGCTGGAGTGGGAACTGGGCATCCCCCAGTGCTGCTGAGCTGCACCAGAGCTCAGTTGTGTGGGGCACTCGGGGAGTGGGATCAAAGCCAGCATATGGGCTGGGGGCCAGTGACGAGAGGAACAGAGCTGGGGCTGGGTCAGGGGCAGAGGTGTTTCAGTCCAGGCTTTTCCTTCAGTTTATATTTGATCGCGAAACAAATTCGTCTGTGGAGGATCTGAGCCTGTCGGTCCTCTTGCTTAGATCGGGGCTAAGAGCATCCTGAAAGGGCTGCAGCACCCATGGGAGGCCAGGCTTTGGAGCCGAGCTCTGACAGTCAGAGGTGCCAGGCAGTGAACCAGTGTCAGCCTGCCCACTGCCTTTGGCTCCCGGTGCAGGTACAAGCCTCCCCCGGGTTTTGGTGTTTCGGGTATCATTCGTTCCCCCACACCAAGAGTTCAGGGTTCTGACTTTCAGTCTGGGGTGAGTCAAACTCTCACAGCAAAATGTAAATGAAATTGCTGCCTGTGGCTGGCTTTCCACTTGTACCAGATCGCGGGAGCATCCTCGGGGGGACAGCCCTGCTCTGAGTGCCATGTCCTACAGGGGGACACAGTCGCAGCCCCACCCTCTGGGAAAGACAAAGAGGCACAAAATGAAGAGCAGGGGATGGGGATATTTTGTCAGCAAAACCCGTGCTCCTGCTGCTTCCCTTCTGAGGGCTGCAGATGCTCATTCCAGCTGGATTTAGCCTACGGCTGAGTCTGAAAGATGTTTCAGTTGCTGCTGCAAACAGACTCCTGTTTCTTTCCAGTCATTCAGCAATGAGCCAATTCCTTGCTTATTTACCCCATCAGTACAGCCCTTCAGGTCCACAAACCTTTCCCCTGATTACCTCATTTCCAACAAATTTCTTTCATTGATACATTACAGAAACCAAAAGGCAAAATGAGTTAGTATATGCACAATTTCAATTCTGCCAGCCCCCAGCATCACAGCTCTCCAGCAGCCAGCAAACACCACCCTCAGACTGGAAAATCAGCTGAAATGTGATTTTTGTGAGGGCCCCAGTGTGGTTCCTCTGGCTATCAGGCAGCACTGCCCTCGACTTGGCCATCCCTGCCTTACTGTAAGGTAATTCTGTTTGCTGAAGCAGCTGTTGTCCACTTAATTGTCAGGAGGTGGGAACCCTTAGCTAAACCAAAGACTTTATGAAACTATAAAAAAAACCAGTGAGCAGTCTCAGAAGCCAGTAATGGCATCCTGTGTTCCCCCATTAGGAAGCAGAGAGTTGCACTGAGTTTCAAATCTCAGGTCATGTTTTCCAACAGGCAGCTGAGAGCCAGGGGCAGCAGTGACATCTCCCTCGGTGTCAGGTGGGGCTGTTGCTTCATCATCACTGAGTATCCTCTAATGGTTGGGATGGCAAACACTGCAGATGCCTGTCAGGGGGGCTGGTGGGATGCTGGGAGGGAGCTGTGGTTGCTGGTGGAGTGAGGTCTGCACGGCTGCTCTCAGCACACTCTCAGCTCTGGTTATGCCAGTGCCATGCCATGCCCTTGCCGCTCCCAGCCTGTGCCCCTGGAGCTCGGCTATTCATACTCCTTTATTTATACTCCTTCTTCCTCCTGGTGTGTTTGTATGAGCCAGTTTTGGACCTGTTGTGCACCACACACAGGGGACTGGGGAGATGTTCGCAGGCTTCGGATCAGAGCAGTGACCTAAGTCCTCACAGCTCAGCAGACATCTGGCTCTTGCTGTGCCAATAAATGTACCTTGTGGCTGACTGTGCCTTGGCATCCTTGTGATTCAACCTAAAATATCAGCCATGGGTCCTTTTGCTTCTAGAGGAGAGCTGGTGCCAAGCAGGTGATGCTGGTGGCACGGGGGTGTGTGTGTCTAACCTGCCTCTGGCCATACAGTGATGCTGCTTGGCCCTGTGCTGCTCTGGAGCTGCTCCCTGTGTGGTGGATTTATAAACCTGATTGGAACCAGCTCATTCCCCATGGCTCTCCAGAACAGCCCTTCAGGGGGAAGCTGGACCGTGCCAGGTCTGTGTGCTGGTCTCTCTGTGTGTCGAGGACTCCTGTGTGCCCCAGCACGGCACAAGGGTTGGCATCCCTGCTGCTGTGCTTTATCTCCCAAACTTACTCATTTTAAAGCTGGAGCTGCAAAAATTGCTGATATCCCTCTTTTAGAAATGCTTTATTTATCCTGTTTTCTTATTAAGGGCAGGAATTCATCCCTCGCCTGCCGGTCGCTCTGTGGAGTGTCAGTGTTATTTGTGGTATCCCATACAACAAACACCTATTTATAGCTGAGCATTCTTGGAAGGGGTTATGGTACCTTGTTTTCTGCAGGGAATTTTCTCTCTTGCACAGTACTGCATTCCAGCCTGCACAGGGAGATGTCTGGATGGAGGCAGAGCACATGGCAGGTCCATTCCCACATGGATGGCTCGTGTCCTCAGCATCTCTCTCCTGAGAATAATTTCCCCTGGAATTATGGCTGCAGATGTGTTATTTTGCTTTCTTGACCTGCCGTTTTTTTCCCTGGAAAAACTCCATTTCATTGATCTAACCATTTGGAGCTCATTGCAGGGCTGCTAATGACAAGGTGTTACAGCAGTATTTTAACCTCTGCATTTTCTCCTCGTGCTCTGTGTCAGCATTATAAAGTACCACTTAAAATATAAGCACAGGCAGTCAATTACTTTAATCTTTATTACATCTGAATGTACAGCAGCTACTCCTGAGGAAAAACACTGCATCTGATACTCAGCAGAGTGGGTTTGCCTGGGAAACACCATCCCAGCACTTTGGGAAATGCCAAAATCCTACCGCTTTGGGAAACTCCATCCCACCACTGCACATATGAGCAGAGCTCAGACTCCCCAGGCTCGTTTCCTAGGGCACCCACAGCACAAATAACACCTCCAGCACCTGATTTCTGATTTTGGAAGGGAGCTGCATTCCTCTTACCTCCTAATTCTCCTATAAACTCTGCTGTTTGCATGATTTATACCCGATGGCAGACAAGGTCCAGGATCTGTGCCCATAGCACCCTCTCAGGGATGAGGGATGGATATGGGCAAAGCTGTGGTCTCACCCTGTGCCCCCAAAACTTGGCTGGGGGCTAAGCACCTCTCCACCATGACTTCATGATGGATCTCCAGCATATTTGGTGATCTCAGGAGAAGGAAGAGCTGCCTGCAACCAATACCAGACCCAGCTTATCCCCAAGCTAAGTTGCCATGGGAAAACATACCTGGTTAAACCTTCCATGAAAAAATGCCTGGTTAGACCCTCCACAAGTCTATTTTTCACTTGTGCATTAAATGAACAGGGAATGAGTTTGTCAAATAGAGTTTGGGATAGGCAAGACGGCAGAGGCAGCACTTGTGAAACCCTCTGGATCAGCCAGGGTCGACATTGGCTGCAGTGGGACTTTTTCCTTGTTTTGTGGGTTAGTCATAGGTTTATTTTTTTTAGAGATTTATTTTCTTATTCATCTGTTGCAATCACAGCAGACACATAATTTCACAGCCCTACATGGAAATCCAAGACCAAGAAACTATTTTTAGAGCACAAAATGTCTTCCCTAAATGTATTAACTTTGGAAGAGTAAATATTAAATATGGTCTCATCACATTAGAGGCGTTTATGCAGAAGTACAGCACCAGAGGTTTTAATGGTTATGGGAGATTATGTTATACCACCAGCACTTAATCAAACACAATAAAACAAGGTCTTACTGTAATTCTTTCAGGATAAGCTGAAGGAAAATTAATTCCTTTCCACATCCGTTGCTGATGATTTACTGACAGTGGGATGTATTTGACCCATTAGTATTTATGGTGGCGCTTGCAATACTTATGCAAAACATATAGGGACCAGCCTAACATTTATTTTGCAATTAAATTGAAATGATTCTTTGGCTACTCGCTCCAAACCGAGGCATTCAGCACCATCCGTGATGAGGATACTACAGGCAAACCGTGAGTGAGCACCACAGGGAAGCCCTATGTGCTCTAACTGCCTACAAATATATTTTTTTAATAATAGCTTTTTGTAACTTTATTGGGGAGTCATTTCTCAGGCTGGGATATAGGACGGTGTAGTGCTGCTGGTGGAGCCCCAGTGCCCAAAGTCTGTCTGTCCCTGCTCTATTGAGTGCCTGGAAAACCAGCAGTGCCCTCGTGGCTGGTGGCTCTCCCCTGGTGATGCTGATGGGCAGTGGGGTTGCTGCCTGGGTTTGGTACCCAGGGTTTGGGTCCTGGCCTTGTGGAACTCCCTCCTGCACCTCACTCCTTCAAATGCCAGCTTGGGCTTTAGAAGGTGTCTGTCTAAACAGAAAAATGTCAGATGTGAGCTCCTGAGCTGTTCTCAGTGAGTTGGTTTTGTTGTCAGCTTGGTTATTTTATCTCCTGTGAAAGGGGCTCGGTGGGAGAGGAGGTGACATACAGAGGTGATGTAGTCTTTTTAGCAGCCCAAAATTCTCTCTTCCTTTACTTGCAGGCATTTTTGTTCCATTCCCCATGCCCATTTCCACGATACATCCAGCTAGACCATCCCAGCCATCTCTGGTCTAACGCAGGTGCCAAAAGGCAGGGATGCATCTTCCCAGGAATTTGGCTAGCTCTCTCTTCCGTGAGCCTTAAATATTTTGGAGACAAAATCCTTGCCAGTTTGTAACGATAATGCCTCATGTTCCCCAGCATCAGATCTCTGAGATCCATCTGGGCTTGGCATCATCCCCTTGGACATTTGGAGCCTGGGAAAGGGGTTGCTGTTTGGGGTTAGACCCCAACAGGCAGGCTGGCCTTGCTCCCTGCTTTATGGAATTGAACTCCTGAGTATCTCCCTGCCTAGAACAGGTGAAACACTTAATACAGAAGGCAACTCTTGAACTGGCTTTTTGACAGGTTCATGCATGTTGCTGTGGGCATCACACCTGCACCAAGGGGCTCTGAGGACCAGACAGGAGTTTGAGTTCATCACTGGCGTGCCTGGAAAGCTGTGAGCAAGAACACAGCCCAGTAACCAAATTCTTATTGCAATAAACCAATCTGTTGCCTTTTCATTGAAGAGCTAGGCGTAAGGCCATGGTAGTTGCCTCCACCCCCAGAAGACCCATCTCAGATGAATGGTTTTGCTCCACCTTCACTGTGCACCATGACCTGCCTGATTAATCAGTTCACAAACAAACTGACCCAAGTATGTCTAATAAATAGCTCATTCTCCTTCAGCAGCTTGGGGACTTGGGCAATTTTACAGAAGAAAAATGTGCCAGTAAAAGCCAAAAAAGGTAGAAGAAAAGAGCCATTCCTTGATGACTCCAGTATTTGCTGAAGCAAAGCAGCACCCTTGCCTGTGGCCTCCAAACCAGCCAAGCATGCACAGAAGATGTGGATCCCATTCAAGTTTTTAAAGCTGTGTGATGAACTGTACTCCCACACTCCACAGGTGGAGGGTCAGGCCCTAAACCACAGCCCCTATCAGCAGAATCACAGAATGGTTTGGGCTGGAAGAGACCCCTTCCATGGCCACAGATGCCACTCACTAGATCAGGTTGCTGGTTGGTATCAGCAGGATACAAGGAGTGTCTTACAAACAGGAACACACTGCTGGAGTATTTTAGATTTCACAGCTTGCTTTTACTCCCATGAATAGCAGATCTAGCAGTGTGTTTCCCTGCCTGTTACACCAGCTCCTGGTGCAAGAAGCTGTTCCTCTGAGCATCCTGTCTCGCAGCAGGACTTCCTCTGCAGGCTTTGCTCCAAGTCTGCAAAATAAGACTTAAATCTCGACAAGAAAGGTGGCTACCTTGCACTGCAGAAACTTTCGGCATGGGGAATTTTGTGAACATCCTCTTGCTTGGGCTTGCCCTTCCAGCTGTGACAAATGTCTCCAGCTGTGTTTCCCAAGAGCTGGCTGAGATTTAGCAATGGAAATGTCAATGGAAATGCAATGGAAGTTCAAAAATTTGCTACTTACAGGCAGAGTGGCTGCATCAGCAGCCTGGACCAGCCCTGCATCCCCACACAGCTGCATCCCTGGGATGAGTTTGCTCTGTGTGACCATGCTCACTACACCGACACCAGGTACACAGAAAACACTGCTTTATTGACTGCATTTGCCAACACATTGAGGAATGCAAAGGGGTTTTTTTCATAAGCAATGGGCCATGGTCCCAATGTGTATTAAAGCATACACTGTATCTAAAGAGGATGAAAATAATGGCAGACAGAGCTATTCCAAGGCAACACAAATAGCATGCATAATACAGTCTCACACAGAACGAGTTTGATAACATTATATTGCTTTAAGGATTAACTAACATGGAAAATGTACAAAAAGGAGAAATAGGTTTTTGCATTAATGAAAAATACATTTTTTTCTCTACAAAGGAATTTCTAATACAAGAAAATAAATATTGCAACATAAGCCAAAAATAATTTAAAATTGCTCTTTTCAATATATTTTCAATATTTCTCTTTTGTATTAACAAATGGCACATCACGTTCTTTGAAACAAAGAAAACAGAAGGGTTTCTCCTCCTGCGACATTCATATCGTTTCCTGTAACTGATGTGAAGTGGGTTGTTTTGAATGTGGAATGGTGCAAACTGCAGGGGATTTCCTTAAAGAACAACCAAACCTCATGCCCTGCCCTGTAGCAGCATCTTCCTGCATCCCTCTTGGCTCTGTTCTGCATCCGACCTTGGGGCAAGCTCCATGGGACAGCAGGCATCCTAATCCCATAAAACAGGTGCAAGCGAAAAAAAAAGAAAAAAGGAAAAAATCAAAAGATGGGTGTGGGGAAAATGGGAGTGTGGAATGGGAGCTGTCCTGGAGAAACTCCCTCAGCCATCGGGCTTGGGGCTGGTGTGGGGCTGTGCTCCATCAGGGAATGATGCCTTCTGCATCCTCATCTTGACAGCAGCTGCTTCTCCAAGGAAACAGGTGCTCTTACAGTGCAAATGTCTATTCCTGCAGTTTATACATCTTAAAAGATAACATTTCTGTACTAAAATAAACTTTTTTTTTCTTCTCTTTCTATTCATTTCAAAATACATTTACATTAACATCAAAAATATTTTCCTTGTGCATTTTCTCTCCAGAACACCAGACTCCCCTGCTCCGAGGACACTCCAGGCAGGAGATGCTCTGCGGTGGCTGCAGCCATCCTGCCATGGTCCAGTCCTTGCTCAGCCCCACAGCTCATTAGAGCCCTTTTCCTCCTCTCTGTTCCCTCCATCCCACTCTTCTCCCTGTGCCCCACCAGCTCCCTTAGCTTTTCCCCCATCTCCTGATGCCAAACACGATGCCTGATGTTTTGGGAGTGTTTCAAACTGTGTTATTGCCCAATGCTGGAGGTGCCAGGTGGGTTGTTCTTTAAAGTTTCCCCCTTTTTGCTTTCCTGTATTGAGAAGACAAGTAGTGCAGAAGCTGATGAATGGAACTGTGTACAGTGAAATTTGTGGATTGCTTTTTTTTAACCATAATTGAGTGAAGCACACTGAAGCAAGATTCATTAAAAGGCAGCATATTGATTATTGTTATGACTCGTATACTAAGATACTGGAGCTAAAGCTAGCAAGCCTGATAAGATAAACTAAGTCCTATTTACTGTATTTAACATTATCTGAACATACTGAGCCTTAATTAATGAGCAGATTTTCATTTCCAACCTCAATGGATTATGCTAATTTATAACAAAGGTGGCTCTTGTTTTGTTGGTATTTTGCTGTTTTTTTGTTTTCTTTTTTTTCCCACTAGTAACTTGTGTCACATTTTTTCCATCTGAGGAAGATTCCTTCCCAGGCACGGTCAGTCTCAGCCAGGTGAGTGTTGGGCTTAGGCAGGGCTGGGCATCCCACCCAAAGCCCCCACCGCTCGCCGTGTCTGGGATAAGCTGGGCTGTCATCGCTGATCTTTGCTGCAATTTTATCAATAATAAGGACTTTGGAAGGCTGATAAAGATGATGATCTACTCTAAAACATCAATTGAAATAGTCTCAGAGTTTCAAAAAGAAAGCTCACAGTGAAATGAGCAAAAAGCATCGGAAACCAAAACGGCAGGATGCGGTCTCGGAGCAGCAGCATCCCTCGGAGCAAGCTTGGAACCTAACGCCGCAGCAGTGTGGTATGAGTGTGTCTTTAGTCCTTGGTTGCTAAATAACTTCCAATTTTTTTTCATAATGACAAGTTTCCGGTTTCTGGCTGTGCTGCTTGACTGTCAAAATATTTCTTTGGCATCCACAAAATTCTTTGACTGATTGGTTTGACAATTGCAAGGTTTTTTTGTTTAGTGATGGGTTTAACCGGTTGCAGAAGTGTCCCAGGTTTGGGTTGGTGTTTTTTTTTTTTTTTTTTTAGTTTTTTTTTTAAACATTTTTTATTTTTAAAAAACAACAACAACAAAAGTTTCAGTGAATTCCTTTTTTTTTTTTGTTCCCTGAGCTCACACTGGGGTCACTCCAATAAAACATGTAGCATGACTTAACTGTGACCTTTGAAGCCAAAACCGAAGTAATGGTGCAATTAAGTGCAAACATGGAAATTCGCCTGACTTATAGGTAACATGGGCTTTTAAACAACATTTAAGGCTTATTGGGGACATTTTATGCATTAAATCATTGTAATATTTATAATATCAGCTTCTGTGAATCACCCCTCCACAATGAGTCAACAGCTTGTAACCAGGATTTAAGGTAAAAAATAAACAAACCAAAACAAAGGATGGAGAGGAATAAATTCACCATTTCCATTGTAGCATTTAGTAGGAAAACACAACGGTGGTGGCAAGGGTTGTCATTTCCCCTCAGTGACGACACATTTGGCCTTGGGGCCATGGTTTTGGTGTGCAAGGCGGATTTCAAATGTGCTGCCCTGGCATGGTGAGACCACGGCAGCACTGGAGAGAAGCATGGGCAGAAAAAATCGCTCAACCTCCCGGGTTCCACCAACCCTGACTCCCCATGGTGGTTTTAAAGGATGCTTTCCTCCTCCATCCTGCCCCACATTTCCATTTTCCACTTGCTGATCTATTCACCTGAGTAAATCACTTCAGTGTTTCTAACCACCTCAACAGGGGCACGGACGGGGAGGAATTTTGCATCCTGGCCCCTGGACGGATACCAACCAGATGGAAAGGTGAGGGGAAAAATAATGACCAAGGGGTTTTCTTTCCCTAAAAATAGAAATGTAACATTGCTCTCTTCCACCCCAAGCGTTTTTCTCCAACAAGCTTTTTGTGCTTTAGTCATTATTTATTTTAGAATCACTTATTTTGCTTCCTTGTTTCCGCACACACAGGTGGGAATTTCCCCTCCCACAGCTGGCCACTGCCGGACTCTCTACTCGCTCCCTGCTCTGAGGGCAACCGTCCCAGGCAGAAATCTGCCCCTCATTAAATAATGCCCATTAATTGAACTGTCATCCCTGCAGAAAGCACGGGTACCGGCACCCTCCACCCTCTCAGCAACCTCGGCATCAGTCCTGGCAGGTGCCGGCTCGCGTTCCCGGGAAGTGGGGTCTGGCAGGAAGCCGGGGAGGGACCACTGCTGTCACAGTCATCGATGTCGGTGAAGCTGAAGCTGTATCTCAGGCGTATCGAGCAGAGAAAGACAACAGTGCCGAATTTCCAACTATATACACATATTAAAAACCCCCCTCGCCGTGATACCAGGCAGAAATTGGACATGGCAGTTGGAACTGGGTTGAGGCCTCATCGAGCCGGTGCGGTCGGAGGAGTTAGGATGCCAGGATGCTCATCCTGACGATGTCCTCACCGGCCGCGTCCAGCTGGCCCCGCTGCGCCCGGCCACCGCGGGACTCCCCGTCCGAGTCGCTCATCTCAGCGTCGGAGAAGTATCCATCCGTGTCAGCGTCGAAGCGGCGCAAGGGAGCTCCGCCAGCGCCGTCGGCTTTGGAGGGCTGCGACCGCCGCGTCCCCCGGCTCTCCTTTGGTAATTTGAACCGCACGATGGTTTTGGGGTTACCTACGGAGTCAGGCACTTTGGCCGCGGGGCTGGGCTCTGTCTGAGCGTAGCGCGGCGTCTCCTCCTCCTCCTCCTCCTCCTCCTCCTTGCTGACGCAGCCCCGTGTCCCGGCAGGGGGGTGAGGCTCGCTGGCTTTCTGGAGAGAGCCCTTCTTGGCCGTCTTTTTGGCCTCGCCCATTCCTTTGCGGTCGGTGGCAAGCTTTGCTGCCCCTTTTTCCGACTTGCTCGGTCTGGAATCCAGAGCAGAGGGCTTGGCGGGATCATCCGACAAGTTGCTGGCATTGTTAGTCCAGGGCTCTGAGCCCTCTGGGTGGCCCCCACCCACTGCAGAGGGGCTGCTCCTCGGCAGCTTTTTCTTAGTGTTCGTTCTCGTTCTGCTTTTCACTTTCTTTGTGGCCTCACTCTGCCTGAATGGGGACCTGAGGGAATGGTCCATCATGAAGCTCAGCAAGGTCTCCTCATCCTGGAGGAGCTCCTCGGAGAGGCCAGGGGTGCTGTCCTCATGGTGGGCGTTGTTGAGTGACCACTCGCTCATTGCCATGTTCTCCGCGGTGATCTGCACCGACTGTGCCAACCAGCTGTTGAAGAAGGTCCCATCGATGGGGAAGGAGGTTGACAAGCCTGGGAAAAACAAGAGTGGAAGATTGCCTCAGAAGCCAGGAACAGCCATGGTTCCCTCTATCACCATCACCAACTCCACCAAAACTCCCTGGCACTGGAGAAACACTCAAAAGATCAACCGTAACGCATCACACCCGGACACAGAGAAGGGTTTACTCCAGCACCAGTGCTGAATTTGCGGTTCATTGAGGTCACAACAACCCAAGCAGTCCCTCAAATCCAACTCTCCACAAACCTTCCTAAATCCAAACCAAGCATCTTCCTTCAGCGAAGATGACAGGCAATGACACATCTCAGCACAGGTGGAAACATTCTCATGCAAAGGCGGAAGACAAACAGTTCAAGTGTAAGTTGAAAAATGTGGTGACAGAGCAGGACTTGTGCCCAGGCAAGGGGTGACAGGTTCCCCAAGAAGCAGCTGCTGGCAGGCCACCACCAGAGCCAAGCAGCCAGTGTGGTGATGGGACCACTGCTATACCTGCACATCTGAGAACATCTCAAAAGGTGTGGAAACTCAAGAAGAAGAGCAGAGATGAAGGCTGGAATGGAAAAAGCTGAAAAACTTGCTGATAATGATCACTGAGAGCAAGAGTGAGCACTGTGGGCTGGGCTAATTGGGTCCGATTAGCAATGGGAAAGGTGCACACCTACACAGGCACAGAGAGTTTTAATTTCTGAAACAGAAACCCATGGGTTCAACATCTGAGTTGGTTTTATGGATGGAGGAAAAACGAGGTTTGATACTGGATTTCAGGAAGAGCTTTCCTTTGAAACAGTCAGTCTAGCAACAGAGAGGGAAAGAGCAGTGGCCCGGGTGGGGTGACTCACACCTGCAATGTTTGCTGGTAGCAGTGACAGCTTTGCATCACCCTCACCTGTGAGCAGCAACATGGGCTGTGACCCTGCAACTCCTGCAACTCACCACAGCCCTTTTGGAGAAGACAGCACCCACCCTGACACCAGCCCAAGGTAGGGAAGGTGAAGCAGGAGCAGGGATGAACTTAGGGTATTGCGTGGTACCCAAACACCGAAGAGCCCAAGTTTTGTAGGCAAGGGCACTGCCCAGCTCACCTTCCCCAGCCCTTCTCTGATGACAGCAGCCCCAAGGGATGCTTCAAACCCTTCACAAAATTCAAGAGGCTACAAGACCTTGGTGAAGCTTTGGGTCAGCTGCCTGGTTTCCCAAGCTCACAGCCATGCAGCTTTCCTCTGAGATTCTCCAGCCTTCCATTGTTTGCTGGAATTTGCCCCAGAAAATCCAAAACTTCTTCAGCGAAGAACAGAGCAGAAACAGAATGAGTGCAAAAGCCCCATTTTCAAAGGTCCTAAAACCCAACAGCTCTGAGATGACCAGAAAGCAGCATAGTCAGGTGAGCAATGTGCAAAGCAGAGCAAGGCAGGCCGGCCCAGACCACCAGACCTCCCACAGAAATGCTCCATACCCCCTCGAGGGTTTTATAGCATCTCCAGACTGCCTGAGAGCCTCACAGAACCAGTGCTCCCCTGTGCCCCTGTGGGGCAGCTGGGCACACATGAACTCATCACCTTCTGCCTCTGCTGGTAGAGGTGGCAGCACCAGAGGAAGTCAACCAACAACCCAATTCCATGTAAAAACCATATGTAGTTGTCAAGGACCTTGTCCAAAACAACCTTTTTGTTCTGTTTTTTTTCTTCCCCCAGCCCTGCTTGCTGCTGTAGCCGATGGGGACAAGCTGGAGGTGGCTGAAGCATCTGTGGGGCCAGGCTCTGTGGGGCCAGGCTCTGTGGGGCCAGGCTCCTCACCCCCTGAGCACATTCAAGAGACGGATGTGCTTTGTGCCTGGCTCCTGGACGCTCCTGCACCACTGGCACAACCAGCAGGACCATATATGCCACGGACAGTACATGAAAACTCACAGCCCATGTGCTGTACTCGTTGCTGCTGCACAACACAGAGGACATGGGGGAGCAGCCCTACCACGGGGTGGGTAAGTCTGATTTTATCACCTGAAAGCGAAATCCCGCTCCAGCAGCACATCACAGGCTTTTTAACACATTCTCCCAGTCCTGGAGCTATAGGGGGGAATTTTAAATCCCCAGCCCTGCCAGTGAACGTGTTTCTGACCCAGTCTCTCCAGTAGGACCTGGATAATTCAGGCTGATTCCCACAAAGAAGAGATGGAAGGCGTAACTCTACCATGTACGTGCAGGAGGGATCAGGGGCTGGGACTCTTAGCCCTGCTCCCCAAAACAGGGAGCCTCCAGCATCGCGGGTCAACTCTGCGCCATAAAATCAGACTTACCCAGTTGTCCCAAAACAGTTTCGTTGACCGATTTCCTTTTCTCTGTCTTCTCAGGACTATTTTTTCTACCATCTCTTCCTTTCCTTCTTGGGTCACTTTTCTTACCCTTTGTCTTCTTCCCAGTTTGTTCTGGCATTTTTTAGAAAAAAAGGAAAACGCCGTGTGAGACGAGGCATCAGGGATGCTGCGTGAGCAAGTTCCCCTGGGCCATCCCTGTAGTGGAGACCTGGAGCAGACCTGCAAACAACTCCAAGCCAAAGGGAGAACAAAGGCCATTCTTTTGCCAGCTGTAGGCCAAGGTCTCTACATGTTAAGAAAACCTGAATCCTGTAGGTTATACAAAAAAGAGATTTTAGCCTTGGAGAAGAACTTAAGAGTGGCCACAGGAGCAGCCCCACTGAAGGCAGGGGACTTGCTGGAGACTCTGCAGCCATGGACCTGGACCAGGACTTTGGGGTGAGGACCCACAAAGGAGTAACCCCAAATCCTGCTCAGACACCTTCCAGGTGCCATGGCCACCTACAAACCTGGTGCTGTGTCACCCATCACCAACAAGAGCATCTCCAGGAAGGGATTCAGCTGCACAGCCAGATTGACAGAGCAAAGGTACCAACAGTTTTAAAGCCAACCTTGATTTGACCTTTTGGCAAAACTGTGCAGGAGTGAAAAAACCCCAAAGTGATATAGGTACATGAAATCTAAGATGAGCAGGCTTGCCTATGGAAAGGTAGGGATCTAATTCTAAGCTATACAGACATTCAGCTAAAAATTAGCATTTCCTAAATGGCTTTGAACTTCTACTGGATTTATTCCTCTTGGGTAAACAGGACAAATACCCTATAAAAGTATGACTTGTATTGCCAAGTAAAATACTTCCAACAGTTCCTACTTACTCCGTTAGGTCATTCTCCCCCAGAAGTCTATGCTAAAACTTCTATTAATTTTCAGAGAGGGAAGAATATTGCCCTTAAACTAAAATGCAGGTGGCTCATGGAAATCGAGGTGGGACAGGCAGTTTTCAGAGTCTGGCCCAAAGGCTAAACAATGATCTTAAGGAAGAAATCAGTTTATTAGGTCAGCCAGCAGCAAATCCTCAGCAGAGAGGCCATGGGGTGGATGGGTCAGAGGGTATAATCTCGGCTCTCCCCCTGCTGCAGCAGTGGAAATGTACTGGGTGAGCAGGGGAGGGAATCTGCATTTCACCTGCCTGAGTCTGAATTAACAGAGGATTTACAGTCCTGGAGTTGCCAGCCAGGAACCCCTCTTGACCAAAGGATTTACAGAAAGAAAGAAATGCAAAAGCAAATTTGGTATTTGCTGCGTTCCTGCCAAGTAATGGGAGGAAGGCAGACATTTTTCACTTCGCTTACAAAACCAAAATCTAACTTTGTTTAGACAGCAGAATGGGGCTAAAGCGAAACCCGAGCAGCACTTTTTGAAGAGGAACCTGTCAAAATAGTAGCCGTGTTTCAAAGCCAGACAGTGTTTACTTTCCACTCTGTGCAAGAAAAATACAGGGAAGAGAGGAGGGTTCATTTTACACGGGCAGTTCTCACTGATTTTAGTAAGAATCTCCTGCTTAAATGATCATTTGACAGCAGGAAAAATAAACCCCTCCTGTTCTGAGTTTTGTGTGGGAGCCAGTCCAAAAAAACCATTGTGCCAGAACCATCTTTGGAACAACCCCAACAGATCTCGGTCGATGGCTACTGTAACAGCAGTTAAAAACTGGCCTCATCCTGGTGAAATAATGGAGACTTCTTCCTTTCTCCTAGGAACACCAGGTATGGAAAGCATCCTGGTCTGGAGCTGTGGGGAAGGATGCTAGCAGAACCATCCCCCACTTCCAAACCAGTAAGTGCTTTGTAATGCTGGAAAATGCAGCAGTGAGTTATCCAAAGCTTTGGCTGCACTGGATGCTAAGTATCTACTGCTCCTGGTATGGTCACTTGGCAAGGGAACTCCTCCTGAGCTCAGGACACTCTATACACCGGTGCCCAAATGCACTCGGGTCCCTAATGTCGCCCTGGCATGGGAAGGACCCAGATGCCCAAACCACCTGGAGATCCCAGGACCAAATTCCTGCAGCTGGGCTGTTTCCCCAGCAGCAGGGACTCACGGGGGTGGGTCCCAAAGGGAGCAGTCAGTCCTTGCTCAGGCCCAACCACTAAGTTCATCCCGGGAGAGACAAGCGGTCGGTTCAGAGCGGAAAAGGAAAGTGCAAATGCCAGCCAGGTGGGGCAGGAGAGAAGAGCAGTTGCATCACATGGTCTGAAGTGATCCCTGCACATCAATCCCCGCCTGAGCCACCCTCCCACTGCATGTTTGTCTCTGATCACTCACCTTCAGGCAGAACAAACACCATGGGAACAGCAGCCATGCTTTTCTCAAGTACACTCATAACATTTTTGGGAAGGGCAATTGCACAGCACCACTGGGCAGTGCAGACGACCTCGAAACACCATCAGCAGAGCCCCAACACAGCTCCCCATCATTGGCTGGCATCTGGACCCCACTGGCGAGGCTCCCAGCTCACCTATTCCAGCTCTCCCTGGGAGGAATTGCTGGCTCCCAACCCACTGCTGCATCAGAGAGAGGGTTGGACATGTACCCCCAAGGCATTTTGGGGAACACAGGTCCCCAAGGGCATTTCCAGCTATCTAACAGCTTGTTTGCAAGAGAGGTGAGCTTAAAAACCCTTCCTGGCAAACTACCCTGTGCCTATCTCCTTCTGAGTGCTGCAAATGCTGGACTTGGTTTGCCCAGCTGAACCTAAGAGCATCCTGTGGTCCCCTGTGATGCCTCCAAAACCCACAGAATCTGGCAGTGACAGCGCATGGCAGGTGGTGCTCCTGGCAGGGATGCTGCTGGCTGGGGCGGTGAGGTAGGGGTCCAGCTCAGGAATAACACGTGCATAATACCCTGGGTGCCAGGGAATGGATATGCAGTGTGGGGTCTCCAGCTGGTGGGAACACCAGTCGTGTGTGTTCAGGCTGGTGACCTGTACCTCTGGTCCTGTAAGGACATGTGGAGCAACACAGACCATGACAGGGACTGGGATTTACAGGACCCACATCACCCAGAGCACACCCTGGAGTCCCAGCCACTCCTGTCCCCCATCGCTGCCTGGCTTTGGCTATCAAGAAGAATTTGCATGGGCCTGAGTCACAGATATCTCAACACACACATTCCTCAGCCTCCAAAACTTCAGTCAAAGGAGACTTTTGTCAAGGAAAGCTCAGCCCAGACAGTTCCTGAAGAAACCCCAACCATGTGATGGCTTCAAACACAACTCCAAAGCCACAAACACAACAACCGTCGGAAGCGGCTGCCAAAGCACCAGATGCTGCTGCTGGAAAAACTGTTCTGCAGCCATGGGGTCTGGTCTGCCCTGCCACCGGAGGCAAAGGAGGAGAAGGAGGAGGGAGCAGGAGCTGTGGGCTCCGGCACTGCTTGTGCGAAAGGAAAAAAAGAAGTAGGACAAAAGGAAACCAACTTTATTTCAGCTCCTTAATAAAAGTTGGCAGAGGCTTTGCATACGGCAGCACAATCTCCACTAATGGGTATGTGAAGCGGGGAGCTGCAGCTGACCAGAGCTAAAGGAGCTGGTCTTCTGGAGCAACAGACCCCCCACCAGCAGCTTAATTCCTGATTCCTGACAGAATGCTCAAAGGCACCTGCAAAAAGCCTGAAGCAGGGCTTCCACTCTGTGCCATGGAGCCAGCTGCAGAGCAGCCCCCTGCCCAGGATGTGCCATCTCCTCCCAAGAAGTCCCAGCTCACAAAAGTCACCAAAAACTGTCTTAGCATCCCCACCTAAGCAAATGCTTGGTCCTTCTGACTGATTTCCAGGAAGGGGAGGATCAAGAGGGATCTGTGAAAACAAATAGCTCCAGCACTCCAGTCACCCAGAGTCCAGCTTTATTGAGTGTTTCTGAGTCAATGCATGAACCGTGCCAAAATAACACATCAGGAGAGAGGGCAGCTCTGGCTTCCCCTGTGCAGGGAGCTGGGGCACACAACTTGGCTTCGGAGGACAGTGGGGACCAGCGTCTGTGAGAATGAGCTCTAGGAAGTGGTACTGACCTGGGTAAAGATCTTTCTCAATAAGCTTCATCTGGAGATGGAAGATCTGCTCCTGCAGTTTACAAATGGTGTGTTTCATTTTCTCCCGTCTCGTCACCATGTAACAGAGATTTCTAACCTACAGAAACACAAGAAAGAGTGTCTGGTTTAGGCACAGTCAAAGCAGGTCCCCTCAAGTTGTGTTGCTGCTCCTGCTGCCCAGGGAAATGCCCACTCCCTGGGATTCCATCCTTTTCACCTCCCCATCATCTGTGCTGCACTCCTACCAGGGCCCTTTGTGTGAGCCAGGGCTAGCACTGAGGGCTCTTGATCCAAACTGTGTGATACACATGGGAAAAACCATGCAGTGAGTGATTCCAAACCTAAACATCTCTGTCCTGGCTCCAACAGCCAGGACCCCACGGTGGGCAAGGAAGGCTGGCTGGCTTCTCCAGCATGGGCACTGGGCAGTCTCGGAAGGGAAGATGCTGTAGAAGGAGCATTATAACACAGTTATGCAAAGGTCCAGCTCCAACCACTTGAGCATCGTGCTGAGTCCAGCCCAGCAGCTGCATCATGCGCGTGTCCTGCTCACACCTGATACAGCCACCTGCACAAAAAAATGCCAAATTCTGTGAAGCACCTTGGTGCCCTGAATCACTGCAGCAGTTCTCATCCATAAATTGCACCTTTTGCAGGGAGGGATAAACCCTCTTCCCACAGCCAGTGCAGGGAAGGGGCTCAGCTGGGATGGGGATGTCAGAGCCTCACAGAACTGCCCTAAAGCAAATACCAGGAAAAAGCACAGAAAACACAGCAAAGTACCCTGGTGATGCTGGCCCAGGTCAGCAGCTGGAGCTGCTCCAGATGGCTATTCACACTTGCTCCACATCTACCTTGCAAATCACTGGTGCATTTTGTCCCAGTTCAAGACCTTTCATTAACCATGGCACTGGGGTTGGAACTAGATGATCTTTAAGGTCCCTTCCAACCCAGCCCAACCCATTCTATGATTATCAGAAGCTCTAAACACAAACAGCAAAGCACAAAATATAACTGCTCATGTGAGCCAGTGCAGCAGCAGCAGCTAAACCCTGCTTATCACACGGGGCTGCTGATAAACACCCCCAGTAGCATAAGATGACAGAGCTACTGCTGATAACTCCTGGCACCAGGCACCTGATGAGTTTCAGTGCCATGCTTTTGCCAGGCCCATGTAAGGGTGGCTGGAGAGCCAGGCTCTGGCACTGCTGCCACAATGGACATCAAGGCTTTTGGAGCAAGCAGAGGCTTTCAGCTGCAGAGCAGAAAATGCTAATGGCAGCTAACAGGATTTGACAGCATTTACCCAGGTTTCTGATGCTCTGAAAGAGCAAAGCTGCCTGTAATAAGGTAAGGAGGAGGTGGCCTGAATAGAGGAACATGCACATGGGTACATCTGCACTCACATGTGACCCTGATGTCTTTGACTCCTTCCCCTCCTCATGCTCACACCTTCCTCTGCAGGGAGTATTTCCAGGCTTGGGGGAGTGTCCCAATGTGGCCAGGAGCCTTTGTGCCTCTCACAGTGACAGAGCAAGCCAGGATATCGTCCCGTGCTTACCTCATATCTGCCACCAAAGGCTGTGAGGGCAGAAGGACAACTGCAGCCAACCCTTAGTATTGTCTCATTTAAGGACAATTTGGGAATGTTTAGAATAAAAGGAGAAAAAGCGGCTCTTTTTTTTGTTGTAGTTGAATCCCTTAGCTGTAAATACAAGGCAGGGAGTTATATAGCGTATTTTACTATGTTCTCTTTTTTTCTTTCTGGATTGGAGAAAACATGAAACTATTTCTTTATGAAGAAAATAACTGCTTCTGGCAACCTGAATCTCCAAGTGTTTGGTGGTCTCTCTTCTCTATGATTTGATATTCCTGGAAGAAAACATTACTTTAGCTTTGCTTAGAGACTGCTGGTATTTACCCACACTTACACTGCTAAACACCACCCAGTGCTGCTTCCCCAAGCCAAGTTTAGATGCTGGTGTGAAAGCCTGGAAACCACAGCTTTTTGTTAAAGCTAATTTAAACGCCCAGTCCTCAGAAAAGGCTTTAATAAAAAGGCAAAGAGGGTTAAAAAAGGCCAACAATAAAATGGGGGGGCTGTATTAGGCTTCCCAGGTAATAGCTTTAATTTGCTGACACTGTGAGGTGCAGAAATGACAGGGGTTAAGAAATGACAGAGAGAACCACCATCACTCTGGCTGTCCCCATGTCATCTGCTCTCTGCTTCTGCCTCCCCAGTTCCTGGACCCCGATACCAATATCAGCCCCAAAATCACTTCTGCCAGATTAACTGCTGAAATTGCTAAAATCCAACATGATGTCGTGTGGACACCCTCTGAAAGCCTTCAGAGCCTTCCAGGCTGCTCATCTCTGATTCCAATTTGATGGGATTCCTCAGTATTTGCAGGTGAAACAGGGTGGCTGTGACCTGCCAGGTGCTGCCAGGCAGGATCAGATACCTGGGATGCACTGGCAACAATTGGATTTAAACCCCTATCACCCATCTGAGCACTGGACTTTGATCCGGCTGGTGTTTATTGTTCCACTCTTGGAAGCAGAACAAACAAACAGCTCTTCCAGGGCCAGGCAGTGAAACCTGGCAGGGAGTTGCTAAGCAGAGGCTGAATGCTGATGGGCACACCCCACAAAGCCTGGAGGCAACTCTGGAAAATGAGAAATCTGGTAAAACATGTAGTTTTCACACAAAGAAATCAAAGAGAAGCTGCCATGAGCAAAGCATGGTACCCAGGGATGCACAGTGGTTCAGTGCAGCTGGAAAGCCAAACCTGGAACAAGAGCAAGCATCAAGAGGCAAAGCAACCTGGTTTCGATTTACAATATAGAGCAGATGAGGGGAAAAAGTGAGTTGAACTTGTCACCCTCAGATCGGGCTGCTGCAGCCTGTTGCTACAGACCCACTAATCCTGGCACCAGCCCAGCCCAACACAGAGATGGAAATGTGATGCAGTAAAGGCAGGAACAAAGCGGGGACAGACTGGCAGAGGGATGGCAATGATGACCACAGGGATGAAGGCCCACAGGATCACAGAAAAGAGACCAATAGCTTCAAACGCAACTATTTTTACTCAGAAGAAGGCTCTCGGGCTCCAGGATCCACATAAGAGGTGGGTGCAGCAAGGGACCAGGGCAGGCTTGTCCAAAGCTGAACCCCCCACCTGGACATGAACACAGTGCTCACCCACACTGCCCTTCTCCCCCAGTTCTGCCACAGCAGGTTCAATTACACCACAGCAGCTTGAAGAGAGGGTTCAGGATGCAGGGGCAGCATCCCCACCACCTTCACCTCCCAGGGAGCAGCATGTCACCTACAGCACCCTCAGCACCTGCTCAGGGAACCACAGCACCACATCCACCAGAGCAATGCTATTTTCCTGCTTTCCTTCTTCCTTGCTCCTAGAGACTCCCTGAGCCCTTCCACAGCTTTTGCACCCTGGGTGGGTGGTCAAACAGGGCAAGGGGCATGGATCCACCCCTCTGGCAGGAACAGGAGAGAGGGGACCAGACAGGGCTTGGGTCTTAAGCAAAGGAGAAGGAGCTTGGGCTGTGCACGCCAGGCATGGCATCCCTGCCCTGCCTGTCCTGCCCCACTGCTGCCCTGTGCTACGCCCATGTGCCTCCCCAGCAGCAGCACTACTGCATCCGTCCCCTCTCTGCCATCTCACTCCAGGTTCTGTGTGTGCTTCTTACCCTGTGCTTCTTCCTCTTGCTGCTTCTCGCCTTCACTGCTGCTCCTCCTCTCCAGCCTCTGCCCCATCCCTGCTCCTGCCCTCTGTGCAGCCACAACAGCCAAATCCACAGGCAGCTGCACGGTGTGGCAGCAAGCCCAGCCCAGGGAGCTCTGGCACCACTCGGGCATTGCTGCTCCACCAGTGCTCCCTCTCACCCAAAGAGCTGCTGTGGAGGCCGCTGCTCCTTCTGCTGTGGATGGGAGGATTCAAGGATATCCTGCACGACTGGGAGCTGCAGGTGCCTGCATCCTACATCTGCATCCTCTGGCCCGGCTCTGCCTCTGCCAGCAGCTCCCCGAGAATCTGACCCACTTTTGGCTGCAGCAGGGCAGGGGATGCCCAGTCCCACTGGTCCTGCTCTCACTCTGCCTTTCACTCATCTTTGATGTTTAATGGAAGTAAATAATGATGTGTTCCCAAGCCTTGCTGCTGGAAAGCATCTGAGGGCCAACACAGGATCATTTTGTGGTTTGAAACTGTTTAGGTATAGTGGACATAAGCTGCAGCATCATCTGCCTCCCATCCACCCAGTCCTGCCAAGGCACCTCTCCCTGCAGACATTTGTTCTTTTGAACCCCCGGCTGAGACCAGCACTAACTTATTCCATCAATGTCAGTGTTTTGGCAGTGATGATGTACACACACCGAGCACTGCCATGTTTCTGAATGAAGATGAAAGAACAAAACTGTCAGGGGAGTCAAACTGAGTCAGGGGAACAGGGCTTGTGCTGTCTGTGGGTGCCAGCACACATCACAGCAGCCTTGATGGAGAACACGGGTACACCACTGAAGAAGAAGCTGTACTCACCCTCTCCAAGTCTTGCCTGAGGTGCATGAAGAGCTTTAAGCGTCGGTAGAGAACATCCTGCTCTTGCTGAGCCAAGTTGTCCACTTCATCTGTTTTTGGTGTCAGCAGCGGTTTGTTAGAGTTTGCTTTCCTCTTCAGCTTCCAGTACTGGTAGACAAAATCCACCAGTGATTCACTTAAGTCAAGGTTCTCTGCCACCTCTGAAGGCTTCACGAGCTCATAGAAGTCCTCCTCCAGCTGCTGGAGCTTCTGCTTCCGCAGCGTGACCTTCTCCAAGTCCAGCTGGGCTTGGTCGGGCTCTGTCCGTGCCTCCTCGGGCAACTTGGTGGCCCCGGTGCTGTGCTCAAGGCAGAAGGACTTGAACTTCACTTCATCGTTGTCCGCAAGGATAGTCCGCATGTCGAGGTTGTGGTCGAAGGCGCAGGTGACGTGGAACGCGGTGACACAGGCGGGCATGGAGCACTGCGGGACAAGGACAGGGCTCAGGGCTCAGGGCCGGGCACCCATCGCTCAGGGAACACTCACCAACACTACAGGCAACAGGGGCGTACCACAAACCCAGGGAGACCATCAGGGTGACACTCGCCATGAAGTGATGGATGCTCCACAACAGGAATTCCTGATGGAGGAACACCTATACTGCCCCAGTTGTAGAGACCTGAGGGCCCAACACCACAAACCCAAGCAGAAGAACCCCAGGGTTCAAGAGGTGGCATTTTCCCACCTTACCTTTTTAAATCCACCTCTGTAATGGGCCCTGCTCATCTCTCACCTACCAGGAGCTTCCAATGGTTCTTCCAACAAGACATGCTGAAAGCCAAAGAACAGCACGGGCCAATGGGATGCTCCAAGACTGCCAACGGATTTCTCCGTTGGAGAAATGCTCACCTGTATTTCACCCTCAAGCTACTCCCCCTCTGTTACCACACCTAAAGCCAATACGCCACTCTTATTGGAAGCATACAGAACATGGCAAGGTTTAGGAATGAATATGGAATCTAAGAAGCAGCCAATGCTCCTGAATGCCTTCCTTCTCTGGAAATCACACAGCCTCTAACTCGCTCCATTTAAAAAAGAAAGCAAAAGGCAACCGGAGCAAAACATCACAAAATGAATGTTTTAGAGCTTGTATAGTGGCTACAATGTTGTCAAACTTCCATCACATCAATTTTAAAATGTTTTTCCAACTTACCTCAGGCTTAAATTACTTTGGATCCCACAGGCAACAAATCTCAGCCTGGTGTCCCACAGAGGAACTCCCACCAGCCAGCGCTGTGCCTGTGTCCATGTCAGCACCTTCTCCCCCTCTACTCATTAACCGTAGAGTGTCAGGTAATTATTTCAACCATAATCCATAAGAAATCAGTCTATTCCAGATGCTAATGACCAGTTAAACTGCAATAATGAGACATTTAAAGTGGGCTATTACTGTAGGCACTACTTTGGCATTAACAGAAGAATTGTTCTTATGGGGGATGCAGATGCACTTGTGGCCTGAAGGACCAGGTGGAGGCATGTGAAATTTCCTGAACGTTGATGACAAACCATTTGGTTTTACTGGGGCTCTGCTGCACCTTAATTCTCAAAAAGAAAAAGATATTCTGGTAGTAGCTGAGGAACAGAAGTTTTACAGCTTTTTATCATCATCCTCTCCATCAGCCCTGAATCCTGCTCAGGCACCTAGGGGTGAACTTTTGATGTTGCTGCTTTTAGATATTTTCCTTTGACTTTTTAAATGAGTCTGCTGGTGCTCAAGAAGCTGCCAGGACCAAGAAAAGCACAGGCAAGCACTGTCCAAATCCTTCACTTCCAGAGCACTCCAGGCCCTGCTCCAAAGCCTCGGAGAGCAGTGGGAACAGCTGGATGCAGCTCTGGCTGTACCAGCACGGCTCTAGGCAGCAATGCTGGGCACTAACTCCTGCAGGCACCACAAGAAAGAGGATTATGAACTCTGACACCATGTTTATCCTGTTTAAAAATGGCCATTTGGTCCTAATTTCAATCTGAAATTGTTCATGAAAATAGCTGGTAACTTGCAAACCTCAACTCCCTCCGCTATGCTGCTGGCACTCGCTTGGAGCCTGGCACTGTGAGGGACCCACTGACGCTCCCAGCCCAGGGCACTCAGCACCACAGTGGGCAGAGGGTGCCTGCCCTGCCACCCTGGCCATCCCCTGGGAAAGCCCTGTCACAGCCACACACGCAGCTGAAGCACCGGCTCTGTTCTCAAGCATTTATTTTTGGCAACGAAGGAGGGACAGAGGGAACCCAGCCTGACTTGCAGCTTTCAGATTTACTCAGGGCAGTCAGTATATCATACACTGGCTTTTAAAGCACACGCAGTGGTGTCCCTTCCCTTCTGTTTCTGCCATCAGTGCTAAAAACAGCATTAACAACACTCCCATGTCTTCTGCCAGGACAGTGTTCTGCTAGCAGGAATGACCATCACTCCACCTTAGGAATAAAGCAAGTCCTATGACACTCATCCTGGATCTCTCTACTCCAACAGATGGCAAGCAGCACTTGTCAGAAACCGTGCCCAAAACGCAAACAGAAAATAATTAGGCAGCTCAGCTGACAGGGCAACAAAGAAAGATACCTGGTCGGCCACAGCCACTGAGGGACCCTGGATAAACTAACGATAAAAACATATTGATCCATCCCAGAATAGCATTGGAATGGAGCCACTTGTGGCGGGAGGGAGGGATCTGCCACTCAGAATAAACCAGGCTCAAAAGACTGGAGCAGTCCCTGCTTTGTTATCGACTGTGCTTCATTATCTTACAGCACATTTCATTCAAGGATTTCAGCACACTGCTTATCCAGGCAAATCCATTCCCAAACAAAATTCTGAGAGAGAGAGGGTAAAAACTGCCCCAGAGATTTAATGTGGGTTCTTAATTAGTCCTCAAATCGTTCTTACTGGGAAGAAACAGAGAGATGATTTTAGTTGCCAAGGACATTCGAACAGAAGTTTAGCAGCTTGCAGTGGTGCTCCGCTGCAGTTTGGGGCTGGAGGGGAAGGAACAGACTAACAGACCTCTAACAGACCTGCAAGGGGAGCTCAGGAAGGAAAAATTAATTACCGGTGCTGAACACTGGCCAAGCCATCAGACACAACACTTCTGCATCCTTAAGAAACTACCATGTGATTTTTTGTGACCACAGATGGTCTGGAGCCTGGTAGAGCTTCTCAGCTGAAAAAGGCAATTTCAGCCTCACAGACTCCTCAGAGGATGCGGGGCAGAGGATGGCAGCGACTGGGGCAGCATGGGCAACACACTCTGCTCTTATCCCTGATGCCATGCACTGCCTTTTCAGGACTACAGGCAGAAGACAGCTTTGGGAACCACCAGTTATCCCAGTGGATGGGCAGCAGTGGCACTGCTTGCTCAATGGGAGCAGGCAGCAGTGGGCAGAGCAGTGATGAGGAATGGGGGAGTGATGGAGGACATTTCCAAGGGCTTTTTCTTCAAAAAGCGACAACAAAAAGGAAGCTGGAAGATGATGACAGCAGAAGATTGTGCCCTTTGGAGAAGCCTGCCAGCAACCAAGAGAGCCCTGGCACTCTGTGCTGCCCGGGTGAGCTCTTCCAGTCACTCTGACAAGTGAGGAGGAGGGAGCAGAGTCCCAAAAAAGCATGGTCAGGACTCAGGCTGCACCAGAGCCTGGCTCCTGGCACTCTCTTTTCCATCTCAGAAACACAAACAAGAAAATTCCTCCTGCATTCTGAGCTCTCTGGCATCTCCTGATGTCTGACCACAAGAACCACCATGAAGTAATGACTTCCTCTTAACCAGAGTCAGGCAAAAAGGTGTCTCCAGAGCTGCATCCCTGCACCACATCCAGTAGTTTTGGCTCAGTTACGGTCACACCGAGTTACACCGGGCTCACAGCTCTGTACCAGAAAGCAGGGGCTGAGTTACATGCAGCAGCAAGGGCAGAGGCACGGACAGCAGTGGGGAGCCCCTCCTCGGGCTTCTCTGAGTTTCTTTTCCTTTTGATGGTCAAATTTGGATGGGGAAAAACACCTCCACACAGAGGCCCCTACAAAGATTTCTCGTGTTTGTCTCTGCAAATGTGGCTGAGGTGGGTGTTTTCTCAAGCTGCAGTGCTGCCTCTGAGATGCCCTGCTGGGATGACAATCTTCTACTCCTCCAGCCTGCCTCCCAGATTTCGCCTTCATAAAACCCACTTGGCCAGTTGGAAAATCCCCTCCTGGAAGCAACTTCCTTCTTTCCCCAGACCTGCCCACCTGCAGCACCTGATTGCTGCTGCCAGAAACAAACACCCAGTGCTTTTGCAGAAAACAACCTCCTCCTTTCAGAGCTGGGTCACAAACCCGAAATGCTGACAAAGGTAGATCCCACCTGTATAAACAGGCACTAGCAAAAACATTCTCCATAAAATATGCTCCACAAAATATGCTCCATAAACATAAGCTTTCAAAACAGAGCTCTGTACCACTGATGAGTACAGAGCGTATTTATTTACCTATGGATGTTAATTTACCCCATAACTCCTTAAATAAAGGCACTGTCTGCTTTTTTTCACTTCTCCCCCTTTTCCTTGAAGCAAAACCATCCCGCACACGGCAGGGTGGCCTCAGCAAATGTTCCAGTGACAATCTCATGAAGACTTATAAACCATGAGCTGCCAGCACATGAGGCAGCAAGGCTCCTGTTCCATCTCAGGTGACCTTTAATGCAAATCCATTCAGTCCCCGGGATCTCACGGCTCCCATGTCATGATGGCACTAAGAGGATGAAGCCTGAGAGACCATTGAATTCTTTTTGATGCTGCCAAGCCTGTTTGCTTCCTTCCCTGCCCCTCTGTTCTCTGAAAGCAGTTGCCATTCTGACACAGTATCTCCATCTGGCAGGGTGAATAAGCACCCAGAGCCATCAAAAAAATGACTCAATGCGACAGATTTAAAGAAGTATTGTGAGATTTCATTTCAAACTATGGGGATTACTTTTAAATAGCTCCCTTTAAAGAATTAAATCCAAGACGGCAGCACAAACACAGCAGAGCCTGCAGAGCTCCTATCCCTGCAGTCCTTCTGCCACCAGCCAGCAGCTCCTGGTCCATAGTCACTGCTGCATACACCAACCTCCACCATGCAGCTCCTGTGGAGGTACCAGAGCTGATCACCTGGGATCGGGACACATCCCTAACCTCCTCTCAATTTTTCAAAGCTTAATGGCTACCCTCCGGGACCACCAGGACATCACGCTGGCCAAGCAGGTGGAACGAGAGGGAATCATGGGGCTCAGCAGGGCTCCCCAAATGCTCTCACACCAAGTGTGCTACAATTTGGATGGGAGCTTCTGCTCTGCTCCCCAAGAATAAAGATCATGGCATGGGAAGCTATGGCCCACTTTTGCAATAGAAAAGCCTGGAGAATCCTGCCTTCCATCTGAAAAGAGAATGTCTGTCCCTCCTGTTGTGGGCAATCAGGTATCTGCAGTGGTTTGATTAGGTGTGGCAAAACAGAAAATGTGGAAATGTAATACATGGTAAGCACTTTATTTTCCAAGCCAGCAGGCCAGTGAGGACAATCCAACCCTGGTGCACCCTGATATCCCCCCAGCTGAAAGGCTGACCCCCTGAGGTTTGTGAAATACCTGGGTTATGTATCCCATGAGCATCTCACTTTCCTGGCAGCCTCACAAAGCCCTTCTCCTGGAGGTTTCTGATCCAAACCAAGGTCATGTGCAGTCCCAGTAATTAGTGTCACTACAACAACACCACTGTGTTATGCAAAGAAAGTTAATCTAGATTTCTAGCACTCACTGCATTAAATGATTGCAAACAACATCTGATAATGCCTGACAGGCTCTTGTCATTAGGTTTACTCAGAACAGAAATAAGCCTCATTCAGACCATGTCGTTCAGCATCTCAAGACTCCCAGTGGCTAATACAGGTACAGCCCCAGAGGTCTGAGTTTCTTCAGTGCCAAGTTACATACCTGAATGCATGTCCCAGTGCACTCCTTGCAGAGGCTGCAGGACAAAGCCCATCTGCTTGCTGGGATATGTGAGATCTTCGTAATGGGTTCCATTTTTTCAGGACATCCAATGCTAACCTGGCCAGAAGATAGAAGATAAGTTGTAAATACTGACTACAGTCCCAAATCTCCTACAAGGGGGTGCCTGAGGCAGTCTGAACGAGGGATGTATTTTACTTCTTAATCTTCAGGGTTGTACCAAACCCCCAAACCAGAAACAAATCTGGATGACACAGAAGGAAAAATTTATGTTGGTTTTTCTTCTGCATTAATTCCTCATCTGAGGCGTATCTCAGATGGGCATATGAAATTAGCTTTACTCTTCTCAAAGGTATGCCTCCCACCTCTGTGGCCTTGCACCCTAATTCTCTGCCCTCCCTTAATGGGGTGCCCCTTGGCTGCTCATTAAACACACGGCCTGATAACTGCCCCGCACTGTGGCTCTGCCACAGCTTGACAAGCCAAAATGCATTTGATATTTATACCATTAATGAACACCCTGGGCCAAGACCTGAAACCAGGACTGTGTCCACCCACATATCAGGAGAAGGCTGGAAAACATCTCACTTCAGGTATCCATAAGGCACAGCTAACGTGGACCCATTTCGTCCCACTGCGGGTGGGTTTCAGCGCCCCGCCCCTCTTAGGGCACAGCAGACACTTGGGCTGGACACCGAGGGCGCAGGTCCGGCACAGCCAGCTCCCAATGGGGACCTTCAGGATGCCATAGCACGCCTGTGGAGACACAAGGGATGAGGGTTAATCCCAGCAGCCCAGGATGAACATCCCCCCAGACCTCCTCCATCACTCCCACCTTCCTCACTGCCGCCACATCCCAATAAACAGCAGACTCAACGCAGTGCCAAAGCCACAGACAGGGAGCTGAAGTTCTTCCTTACTACCTTCCCTGTTTTCACATGGATGCTCATGGCGGATCGGTGTGTCCTGGCTTTTAATTAAAAGCTAAGTATAAAAACGTCCCATGTATCATGCCAAGCACCTGCCTGGCTCCAGGCTGGAGGTGGGCAGAGCCCCCAGCACCGGCAGCTGTGCGCTGCAGACATCTGCCTGCCCATGTCCTGCCCATTCCTGACCCATGATGACTCGGAAAAGTAAGAAATGCTGTGCAGAGAAATCTTCTGAGGTCACTGAGGGCTGAAAAGCCACAAGCCCATGATTGAGAAAGTTGACCACACTGGTTACAGACTCCGCACAGCCCAAAGGGGAAGCAAAAATAACTACAGAAAGGTAAAAAGGGGAAGCCAATAGTCATGAATGTAAATGAGATGGGAGGAACCAAAAAGGATAATAAATCTTAAGGATGACACATCTAAAGGGGACACAGACAGTCTCCAGCCAAGAGAGTGAGAACTGAAGGACTCGGGCTGCCCATGGAGCTCCCTGACCTGCTGTGGTAACACAGGACACCGAGAAGCCAAAGTGTTTCATAAATATTTCTCTTCTGTACTTGGGGAAGAGACAAATGATAAGCCATATCACATAATGAAAAATACTTTCCACTTTGACCATAATTTATGACTGTATTAAACAGCTACTACTAAAACTAGACAGTTTTTAACTGGCAGGTCCTGATAACTCACACTTAAAGGGTTTTCACAGGGCGACACACACTGCCTGGGGCACTAACACAGGGCTGCGTCACTATTTAAAGCGAGGAAATGTAATTAATCCTACATCTGGCTGCTCTGACATCCCTGCAGAGGGCAAGCAGCCAGTGTTGTCAGGGACCCCCAGCACTGGTTGCTGCAAATTGAGCCCAGGCATTCATCAGCTCCACTTCTTGAAGTTTACCCCCAAAAAGAACAGCTTTTCCTCCTGCTGCTGCAGATCATTGTCACCACAAGTGACAGTGCTGCGGGTGGGGACAGGAACAGAGGGGGCACATGGAGACGTGTGAGTGTGGGAAAAGCACATTTTCCGTCTTTACTGGCCAAGAACAGACTATAACATGACTTTTGGTTGCCCCAAATCACAAATTAACTCTGATAGTGATTTCCGAGGGGGAAAAGCCACTTTGTGAACAGATTATTGGGATAACAAGGAATTTAGAGAGGAAATATTACTCCTGCCAGTCTACATGATTCAAAGAGACTTAACTGTGTGTTTCACAGTGCCTCCAAATCTGACAGATAAATAATTTCTGGAACACAGTTTTATAAAACATGTGATTTAGTACCACTCAAGAATCAGCCTGATATGTACTAGCAGCAGAATGAACTGGCAGACTGATCTCAAAATCCATTGGAAAGCAGGAATTATGACCAGGTGCCCATCTCTAGCAGATTCTTGGATCTTGGTTATTTATTTCTAGTGATTTTATAGAGCAGCTGAAGGTGCAGTTCTGCTCCTGAGAAGCAAATACAGGGCTTCTGTCCCAGAAAAGGAGCGGGTCTAGAAACAAGGAGCATTATCAGCTAAACACACTCTTCCAAGTCCAGCACCAGGCAGAAGGTGCTCCAGAAACATGAAGCCAGAGGAATGCTGAACAGGAGCAGAGCAGCTATTTTTATTGCTGCATCTGTCTGGGATGCAACATCACCAAGAACAAGAAGCCAAAAAACCAGGGAGGATGCCAAGCCATAGACAAGCTTGGTGTGGTCCACGGAACAGAGGGCGGGTTCAGCCATGTGCCCACACCAGGGAAAGGGAATTCGGTGATGACAGGCCCATGCATGGTGGCTGGAAACTGGAGGTGGATCATTCCCATGCTAAACAGAAGTGTGATGTCACCGTGAGAGCAATGAACTGTGATTTAGCAGCGGGGGGCACAGTTCCACCTCGCTGACAGTTTTAAAAGGACAACTGCATGTGCTTTCTAAAAGCTTCACTCCATAGGAATTAATTAATAGCAAGCCTCATGGCTTGTGTTAGGCAGATGAGACAAGTACAGTGGTATCTCCTGGCACTGTAACCCACCACCATGTGCCTTGAGCCCCTTCCCGATGTGATGCAGGAGGACAAGGCATGGCTCCAGTGAAGCCCATGGCACCAGCACCCCTATGCCCACAGGAAAGCCTCATTCCCAGCAGGGTTTGGATGTGCTGCTGGCAAAGGCACGGTGCAGGTTAGATAACCGTGATGCCATGTAACACCCTGCACTGTGGCTCTGGACTTTATGGCTTAGGGTGTAAATCGGGGCACAGATTAAATCACGGGCAGCTTATGGCCTGGCACAGGGCTTAGGGCTGGACTTTGCTCCCTGAAAACAACTGAAAATCCCTCTTTTCTTTCAACAGCCTTGAAATCCAGGCTGCTGTGTCCCCTTCTACAGCACTGGGGCTGCTGCTTGAAGTGAAGCCCACAGGGTGCCACGGCTCCCTGAGTCCCTGATGTGGCTCATGCCAGCTCACAGCCTGACATTGCCACTTGGGCTCGTTAAAAAAGAACCCAAGACAAAAAAAAGTACCCTGAACCCAACCCTGAATCATTCTGGTATTTTGTGGAATCTGATTCACTGATGGAAACCATTCAAAACACCCACCTCCCGCAACTATAGATATCTCCAGTGCTCTCCCACCTCCAGGAAGCACTGATGGAAAAGCTGCCCAAAAGATGAGCAAATGGCTCTCTTTAGAACTAAAAAACCCAAAACGGTTCACACAGAAGGTGAAGCCCAGGTGCTGCTGCTGCCATCCCAGCACCACACAGTGCTTCCCTCGAAGCACAACCAGTAAAATCTCCCTGGGTCCATGAGGGACCCAGGAGACCCTCACGTGGCTGCCTTCCCCTTGTCAAGGTTTCCCCGAAAGCAGGAGACCACAGACCCACCCCCCCAGCAAGGGCTTGAAGCATTTGCATTTAATTCTAAAAATAAAATTATTTTCCTCCAGGCAGCAAATTAAAATGAAATCCCACGCTCACACAGTAGGGAAGCTGGGACAGAAACCCTGCGATGTGAGACAGCACTGGTGGAAGGTCCAACCCCCCCCCTGATAAAGCAGAGGAGGAGGAGGCTGGGGGGTCTGTGCAAGCCCACCCCTCTGGTGAGCACAGGACTGCAGACCCACATCCCACCCAGCCACCAGCCAAGTCCTGCACACAGTGCTGGTCACCCCAGGGTGCTAAAGATCCCACCGAGGAGCAAAAAGTGGGGTAAAGAAGAATAAGCATATTAAAGGATGAGGAGACATAAAATAAACTATCACAGAGACCAGAGAATAAGGAGGAAGGGGCAATTCAACTTCTGGTTGTGTGTTTCTGTGGGCACTTATAAATGGCTGGGGGTAAGAAAGTAAGAAAAGCAAGTTTGCTGTCTGCCAGCTATCCAAGACCCCACTGCTATCCCCACTCCACCAGAGCCACACTGAGGATCCACAAGGAAAGCTTCACAGGAGTCTACAGCAGCCCAGGGCAGCGGCTGGGTGCGGATGGGAGGAACCCCGAGGAGGAGGGTACCAGAGTGTGATGAGCAGAGCCGAGCGCTGCCACCCTGCCCTGCAGCCGGGGCTCACCTGGTGCACGCAGACGTTGCACTTGTCACAAAACACCATCTCGTTGCCGTCCTCCCCCTCTGGCGAGCGGCACACGTCACACACCACGTCCTCATCGTACTCGATGCCCAAACCCTCCTCGGTCTCAATGGCGATGTTCATGTTCTCGTAGCACATGGTCTCCAGCTCCTCCAGCACTCGCTCCAGGGTGATCTCGTCCAGCTCGGGCTTTTCTGCAAGGCAGAAGGCAGAGCATGAAGGCAAAGCCACTGATGCAGCTCCGGCACAGGCGCCCACCCGCCTTTGGGGAGCGTTTTGCCAGGGACTGAGCATTTCAGATGGCAACTCAAGAGGCAAATCCACAGCAGCGGTAAAAGCGGCGATTCGGAAAACAGCTGCTCCTAACTCGGGATGCAGTTTATATTTCACAGACAGTTACAAAATATTGCTGCTGGCTCACAGGAAGGAAACCCATTCAGCTGAAGCAATGCGGATAATTGGGGCTGACAGTTTAAATGTTCAAGGAGACAAGTTTTGCAAAGATGCTTTCTGCAGCAAGGGCTCAGACAAGCTTTGGCAACACAAAGTCAGTGCTTTAATTGTTAAGACCGAAAATGGACCATTTTAAGGCCAATTAAATGGAAGTGTAAAACTGAAGCCAAAGGCAGAAATTAAGGATAAACTAGGGGTTTTTTTGTGTTTGGGTTTAGTGAAATCAGGAGGTCAGACCCAGGTGGGTCTTTTACTCCCCCCATACCAGGATCTTTAATGGAGAGAGGTGGCAGAGATGCTTTACCAGAGCTTCCTCCACAGAGACAACCAGGAATATGAGGTCAATAACCAGGAGAGGTTTTTTAGAGCAGCAATCTCTAGCAGTGGGATACCCAGCTGCCTTTAGATGGGGCATGCTGCTGCCAGGAGCTCAGCAGCCCCAAAATGATGCTACACTGAAGGCTGGTCCCAGAAGTGCTTCCTCCCATCTGCGCACAAAGATCCTGGTGCCACAAACGCAACGTGAGGTCACTCCAGGTAAGGAAAAAATCTGTCAGCAGCAGCAGTAAGGTTCTCTGTGAAGGGTTAGAGGCACAGTTAAGCCCCCACCAAACACCCTGCCTCCCAATGAGCACTATCTCATCACAGGAGAAGGCACTGAGACAGTAACAGAAGTACCAGCAGGATGCAATACAAAACAATTAGACTCTGCAGTTTGTTAGCATGAATTATCCACAACTGGCCAGATGGTGAAGGAGCCTGACCCAAACTGCTGTCCACCCTCCTTGATGCAAAGCAATGGGAGAAAATACCTCATTTATGAGCAGAGACGGAGAAAAAAAGGCTTGAGGAAGAACCCATAAGGAGCAGTTACTAATTAAACGTTCAGAGAAAAATTTGGCATCCTGGGCATCTCTCAAGCCACAGTGTGATGTCCCTGTCCTTGGCTGAACTCTGGGCTGCTGAAAAGCCCCCAGGGATGGGGTTGCAGGGGTCCCAGCACCTCTGGCTGGATGGGGCTGGCAGAGGCTGTATCTTTTCCCCCATAGCCACCGACCAACTGAAAAAACTCTGTCAAGGGGGAAAGCATCACGTAGGCGAGCTCGGTAAGCAAACACACCATTGTCTGCCTTTTTAAGCTCTTCCCCAATGTTTCACTGGCACGGTTTCCCTTGGCTTGACAAGTCTCTGCAAACATCCAGCCTGGCATTTTACACGTCTATGTCGAGTCTGAGATACCATCTAAGACAGACAACACTGTTCCCTATCACAGCCCTTTCAAGAGCTCAGTCTGCTGTGCTGCAACACGCCAAGAAACCTGCTGATACCTGTTTGATTCCGGAGCAGCCCCGGCGATGGGCGCGGGATCTCAGCCCCAGGCTGGCACAGGCTGCCCGAGGCCTCTGGAGCTCAGCAATGCAAAGCGTTCTGCACTAGCACAGCGAGTTCTGAGCACCAGGGCTGGGATGGAGCCACCATCTTGCTCTTGGCATAGCGCCGGTTGGATGCAGCAGGTCAGGAAGCACAAAATCATGGAAACATGGAACAGTTCGGGTTGGAAGGGACCTTAAAGATCTTCTTGTTCCAACCCCCTTCACAGGCAGGGACACCTTCCACTAGAGCAGGTTGCTCCAAGCCCTGTCCAACCTGAACCTGAACACTTCCAGGGACAGGGCAGCCACAGCTTCTCTGGGCAACCTGTGCCAGGGCTTCATCACCCTCACAAGGAAAAATTTCTTCCCAATATCTAATCTAAATCGATTGATCCTCTCTCAACTCAAAGCCATTCCCCCTTGTCCTATCATTGCCTGCATGTTACAGAGAAAGCCAGAGTATTATTTTTGCCTTAATGGAGTCCCTTTATAAACACACCACCTGAGGTGCACTTGCTCAACATGACTTTATATGAGTATTAAACCAGTCCAGCAAGAACATCCTCCTCTGGGTCAGGGTTTCAACTCGCCATCTGTGACTACGAGCCTGGGCACCGGAGTGTCAGTCTGGAGTTACTCCATTCCTCCCAACATGTCAGGCTCTGCTCTTCTAGATGGCAAAATGACCATCAAAGTGTTCCCAGTGCTCTTCCCCACACACTTTCCCGAGCTGCCCTGTGCTCATGGGAGAGGGCAGGCAGAGAGTTGGCAGCTGCAGGCAGCAGGAGGAAGGAAAGGGAGGGGGTTTTCCACAGGAATCATGAACCTGACCTTGCCCAAGGTCAGGATCATGCTGGCATTCCCGCCGTTCCACTTCATCTGGAGTGGGAAGAACCAGCATCCATCCTACCTCCTAAATTTTCCATCATCACCTGCTTAACCCTGGGAAGAAAGTTCATGCTGATGCCAAAACTCCTGCGCTAGAGGAAGACCAGAGCCAGAGGGAGAACAGCACCTCGGTGGGGTTCCCTTACCAGCCTCGGTGCCATGCAGCTGTTACACCATTACACGGGAAATATGGATCTGTCCCTCCCGCACACGCGCACGCAGGCGCTCTCACGCTCCATTTAGATGTAATTACATTAGGAATGCGTTTGCCAAGCGTCATCCCGAATACCTCGGAGCTTATTGAATTGACAATTGCACTTGATGGGGACGAAGCGATTAATCGTTTATGAAACACTAAACAATGGGGCCTGGGGGTGAAGTGCTTTTTCCATTTGTGCTCCATTTATCTCCTTCTGTATCACATGAGGTTTGTGCTACTGAACTCCATTCATAAAACTGTCGTATTTTTGGCTGCAAAAACTCCCTCCTTATTGATCGTGGCCAGCTAAACAGCAAACAAAAAAATTCTCCATCAAAACGCTCCCTGTGTATGTGCACAAGTGACACTATTTTTGTCCCCAGAGAAGGAAAGTAAAGACACAGACACTGATCTTGGCTACAATGAACAAATCCAGTGATGTCCACATTTGGGACCATCACCAGGTCAGTGTATTCCACCTGCTGACCAAGAGAATGGTATTTTCACCTTGTCAAGGTGTGCCAAGGTCTTAGGCAAGAAAACAAAGCTTTTCTGAGCCTCCATAGAGAAGGGCAGTGATAGCCATAAACTTCTTCAGAGTTTCTATCTGGAGGGATGCAGGCAGAGCTGAGGCATCAATCTCATGCCAAGATAATCACCGGCGATTTGAAGCCACGTTCAAAACACCAGGAGGAGTACGTCCCATCACCCCTTCCAGGAGGCCACCCACACCCTTTTCCCATTAACACTGAGTGCATTAATGATGATGGGTTTTGATGTGGCCACCCGGCCTCCCTGGAATACCCCAGTCTCATCCCCCAGTGGGAAGGGCTGTAATCCTGGGAATGCTGCCTGGACAAGAAAAACTGTCCCCTCTTTGCACGGGGCAGGATGCTGGGGTATAGCACCTTCCCAGCTAAAGGAAGCATCAGAATATGGGACTTGCTTCAGAAATGGAGGTGGAGAAGAGGTGACAGATGATGATGCACTACTGGAGGTCTCCAGATCTGATTCATGAAAGGAAAACATGAAACTTTGCCCCAACCAAAAACTCTTCCCCGTGTGTCTGTGTCAGGGTCTGCCATGATCCCTGCAGCTCCACAGACACCCAGCATCCCCGTTATCCCAGGGGGCTCCCAAGGGGCCCAGCCCAACCCCACACAACTCAGCCCTTCCAACTGCCCGTACAGCACCTGAAACACAGAATTTAAACACTTTAACATCCCAAAGGAGCCGGGATTACTGGGCTGGCACCGCAGCCACAGCGCCGCGCCTGGGAGAAGTACCAGGCACATTCCTTTACACAACGCCACCCTCCGTTATAATTATTTCTGTAATATCGTAATTTATGTGGCATGAAGGAGCAATATTCTTCTGCTAAATGAATTCTCAGCTACTCCTTGTCATGGTATGAGCCAACTCACTGCGAGGGGAGGAAAAAAATAGCTGGAGAGCCACCTTTCACAATAGAGAGACCTATTTCTGACTGAACTGTACTCAACTAATATCAATTTACTGAAACAATAAACCCTTTCCCCCTGTGGAGAATACCTGGAGATAGAACAGCTCATTAACAAACAGCTATCAGCACTGCAGGCTGTGCCATTCGCTGATTCACAGACTATAAACCCGGGAGTCTACTTTTCAGGAAATATATATATATATAAAAACAAGCAAAATTACTGCTTTTTAAAATAATAATAAAAAAAGGGAAAGCATTTGTGAGATGATGGAGGCTTGTCTCTTGACTATCTTTGAAAACCTGAGAGTGAAAGAATGACAGGTCCCTGATTGGATGGGGCGTTCACACACGGTACAGGGACCACAGACTCCAGAGATCTCCTTCCAGCTCACTGTCCCCTCAGCTCACCCTGGGCAAGTCACTTCAAACATGCCTGCTCTGGCACTCGTGGGGACACCAGCCACCCTGCCCCGGGCTGAGTGCCCCCTTAGGCACCCCGGGTCCTGTCCCAAGCATCCTTCAGGGACATCAGGGGATGACAGCCAACCCCCTGACCACCACACCAGACCACCTGGGACTCCCACAGCCACCTCCAGCCCACCACATGCAGACACATAGCCCTTGGAAGATGGAGCAATTGTACATTAATCTTTTATCAATGTTATCTATAAACAGACCCTGGATGTAAAGTGTGACCAACACACAAACAGCGAACTGAGCATCCACAGTGAAACTTCCAGACATTTTGTTACAAACACAGCCTGCTAATGCACTTAAAAGATTTACAGGAACCAATTATCACTCTTTCTGCCACCCACCGACATCAATTACTGCTCAAATTGAAGATGATGACAAAATGTTTCAGAAGCTACTTTATAAGCTGCTGCCTCTCTACAGCGATGCTTGGCTCTGACGGCTGTCCTAGAGCACTCCTGATGAAAGCCTCCTCACCCCATCAGCAGCAGAACTGGAGTATTGCTGGAAACCACCGCAATTACTGCCAGGAATTTATGGAAACAGCAAAACAGCGACTTGACATAAAAACTGATTGTGCTGAAAATGTGGAGGCAAAATGTCTGAAGAGTCTCCCACTGATCTCCAACCCTGCTAATCTATACATTAATACGTAATATGAAAACAATTAAAACATTCATTTACACGTGGTATCGATTATCTGTATCTCTAAGGAGCTAAATAAGCTCAGCTCCAGAGGTTTGTGGTGTTTTACAGAGGGGAATAGATTCAAACTGACAGAGGGCAGGGTAAGATTGGATATTAGGGAGAAATTCTTCCCTGTGAGGGTGGTGAAGCCCTGGTACAGGTTGCCCAAAGAAGCTGTGGTTGCCCCATCCCTGGAATTGTTCAAGGTCAGGTTGGATGGGGCTTGGAGCAACCTGGGATAGTGCAAGGTGTCCCTGCCCATGGCAGGGGGTTGGAACAGGATGAGCTTTAAGGTCCCTTCCAAACGAACACATTCTATGATTCTATACTGGGGTGGTCCTGCACAGTGGGACATGGACACACGTTGGTGCGTGGCAGCTGCTTGGAGACAGGCTCTGCCTGGGGAGTGCCAACCTCCTGCCTCAGGGTGAAAAAGGGGCTCCCAGAATGCCAAAAGGATGCAGTGGGATGGGAGCAGCCTCAGAGTGTGACACCCAGGACTGCCAGGGAAGGAAGCAGCCACTCTCTGAGGAGCAGGACTGACAGCAGCCTCTGCTCCACTGAGCACATCTTCCCCGGGGTACTCCACTGACTCCAGCTTATTTCACATCTACTTGACCAATCTCACCTCCGCCGAGGGAGGTATCATCTCATTAGCACACAGACATATCTCAAGTATGCAGCGATGAATTCCCCCCAGAGCTTCAAAGCAATCCATGTGACCTTTGCATGTTCCTGCCATAAAATACCAGGAACACCTCCAGCTCCCAAGATAGAAGCTGTGGTGGGCATATGTGAGCAGAATACACCATATGGATTAAGTCAAGGGAATACTTAGAAACTTCGACTATGCCTTCAGCAAAATTGATTCCGACAACAATTTTAGCAATTTCTTGAGGATTTTCCATGTGTTTATGAAGTGTCGATCACTGCAAAAGGATCTTTCAGCCTTGAAGTCTCTCTAGCTCTGCTCTTACAATAGCTTTGGATTTAGTGAAGATCACAAAATACAGCATAAAATGTTAATACAAAAACGAAGACTTATGGCATGGTTCCTGTCTAAAAGGAAAGGCCTGTGCTGCCTGGAGTGGCACAGACATTAATCTGGCTCAGGGCTTCATTCAGCGTTCTTCAGATCCACTTTTTTTACTATCTCATATTGCAGCAGCAACAAATAAAACACTTAGGCATGCCTAAATACTGACTTCATCTCTAGCACACAAAGGTTCTTTAAACAGCGCATTCCCATCGAGTACAGCAACAGCTACTGAGGCATCTTACTGGGGGGTTTAAAACTATTTAAAGCTGTTTTATGTTTAAAACTTTTGCTTTTCATGTAAAACCTTTGCTTTCCAGAGCAATTCCACTTAATTGGGAGAGGAGTCAGCAGGCAGAATGCAGAGAGCTGGAGCTATCTAGAGGTTTATCTGATCTTGGTGATAAAATTCTATCCCTGGGCTGACCTAAAAATGACTGGAAAAGGCATGTGCTACGTGGATCCACGGAAGGCGAGCTGGATGATCTCATAGGTGTTTTCCAGCTCTCCTCCCGCACATCCTCAGGAGCCAGTCAGAGATCAGGATCCTTCTTTGCCATTAAATATTTTGGGAATGACATATTGTGCCCCTGGACAGCCCAGTGACAACAGTTCAGCCAAACACCCATGAGGAATTTAAACTTCTGCCTATCTCTTAAATTAATGCTAGGAGATAACTCCTGACTCCTCTGAATGGGAGCAGAGGCTGCAGTTCTCTAGTTAAGTCATGTTAATGATCTTGGAGATTAGCAAAGCGGGTTTGGAAATCTCAGCAAGTCATTAATGGTGTCATTAATGTCAAGGGCTTCCGGGAGAAAGCGCTATTTATGGACTGCCTTTGGACCAACCCAGGCAGCGGCAAAACTCTGTCTTGGGTGGTGAAGGGTACCCAAATCCCACCCTGCCTTTTCCCATCTGGGAAGCAGAGGGAGCAAAGCTCCTGCTCTGGCACAGCCGAGGAGCTGAGCAGCAATAGATCTGCTACAACAGCTTTCCCGTGTGAGCACCCAAACCCCATCACTTCCACGGGCAGGAAAATGCGTCCTCTCAAAGGTGTCCGATGACCTCCAGCCTCCCGGGTGGGCGCGGCTGCCATGTGTGATGTGACCGTGGTCCTGCAGCCAGGAGCACCAGCTCCCATCCTGCTCACCACCTGCCAAACCCCCAGCTCCCCGCAGTGCCAGGGACGTGTTATTAATCAATGCCACACTTTTCCTTTCCAAGTCACTGGAAAAAATGTACTAAATGTACTAGCCCTTGCACCGCTAGAGAAGTTGGGAGGACTTGGGGAGGGGCAGTGGATTTCACATGCCGAACACTGGTTTTCAGAGCTACTCTCTCCCCAGCATATTTAAGGCTCAGCCAATAATGACAATGCTCCCTCAGCGACAGGAATGGGCTGGAGAAGCAGGAGATGGGCAGTGATGTTCTCTGCACTACCACTGCTGAGATACCCGCCAGCCTTATCACCATCTAGAGTTGGTGATGGCAGGAAGGCTCAAGGGCTTCCTCAGATTCTATGGTTTCATCCAGCCCAGCCCTGGACAAACACCTCCTAAGGACACTCCATGGAAAAGGTGACTGGCTGATAAATGATGAGATGGAGGAAAAAAAATGCAGCTTGCTCAGAATGGCCGAGGGTCAGCAGCAAAGCCCTGCCTGTGTCCTGACTTGGGACTCATCGGGATGCTGAGGTGCCAGCCCACCCACATGCCTACGCAGAGCAGGGGTATGGCTGGCATGAAGCTGAAGCTCTCCTCCTAAACTCTACTCATTCCCAAGGCACTGCTGCTGGAGAAGCTGTCTCTCTCCCCCAGCACTCGTGGGTTTGGCACATGCCAGCCCAAAGGTGACACGGGTACAGCCAGCAGCCCATCTGGCCTGGGCAGGGACCTTCCAGTTATCTCAACCTTCCAGCACCACAGGAGCTCCGCATCTGGACACTGCATTTGAAACCTAATACTTTGAAGAAATAATAAAGCAAGGCAAATTTAACCCAACTGAGCTGGAGAAGCCAAATCTCTGCCCACTTCATTTCTAGAGACTTATGAAATACATACAAGGGGAAGTGGAAATAGAGACAACCCTTCTCTGGAGCCCAGAGACACTTCTGATGGCCATGCAGCTGTGGAGATGGCAAGGGAAATGTAGCAGGGGATACAGTGAAGGCACAGTGAGGTCAGAATGATGCCCAGGGTGGCAGAAGCTGGGTTCCTGATGTAGCAACAGCAGCTGTGCAGGGTTAGGAAGGTGGATCCTCTGCAAGGTACCTGAGCAGGACTGAGGCACTTGGCTTTATCCAGCAGCACCCTGTGCTCTGCTAAAGGACTTCACTGTAGCTGCCAGTGTCTCAAAACCTGGCTGTGCCAATGACAGAGCTGAGGCTGCTAATATAGGACCAGCTAATGAGGGCAAAATTGACTTGTGACTTCTCTGTGATGCTACAGGCTCCACAAAATTGAGATTATGGGAAATCCAATATACAGGATACCTATACCAGATAATCAGACAAACTTGTGAAAGCAGCCTCTACAACTTTCTTAAGGTCATGGTAACAAACTTTCATTGTAAATCATGAGTACACCAGAAGGAGAGACTTCCAAAACCAAGATCAGTCAATGTTGTGGCCAACTTCTGAGCTCACTCCATGCAAGCTCACTGAGCTGCATCTTCCTGCCCTTATCCTGAATCCTGCTGCAGCCCTCAGCCAGCAGGATTCAGGATGTGAATCAGCCTGCGAGAGCCAGCACAACCCCTCCTGCTCCGCAGTGCATGATCCCATCTGCTCAAGCACTTGGTAAAATCCTTTTTCCCACCCTTAAAAGACCTTTGCCACCAGGAGTAACCCTTCACGTAGGCACGCTTGAGCCTTCACTGACATCACAAGGTGAGTGTTTTATTGAGGCGTTACTCTTACCTGCAGAGCAGCAGCCACACCACAGCAACCCTTCCCTAACAAGGACTGGAAAATCCCTCCACAGTCTGGCAGGACTACACACCCATGGGTCTGTGCCAACAAATCTGCCCAGCAGACCGTGCTAAGCACTAGTGCCAATGGTCAAATTCCAAGCTCAGGTACTTGCACTCGACCAAAATCCACTAAAGGATTTGAAGAATGTGCAGTGATATAACAGCAGTGAAGCAGGCAATGTTATGCTGTAGCATCTAGAGATGCCTGGGACAGGAAACAATCAGGACCAGCATTTCTGACATTTCTTCTTCAAGGTCTTTAGTTCCACATGCTTACTAAAAAAGCCTGAATGCCCACTGTGGGACACTCAGGCCAGAAAAAACCAGAAAAGCAATACTCACCCATCTCCTTGAGCTCCATGTTAACAAGTTCCAACCAGCAGGCATCGAGCTCGTCCAGGTCATAGCGGCTCATTCCTTGCAAGTAAGTCCTTGTAGCTTCTGAAATCTCAGAGCCAGGCAGGCTGCTCGGTGAAACCTGTGAAAGTGAGTTCTCCAGCTGGGGGATGATCCTGGAAGAGAAGGAGGGGAGGCTGAGAAAGAGCTACAACTCACAAAAACATTCTGTTTCTTGCCGTGGAGGATGAGACCAGAAAGCAAAGCCACAGCACCCGAAGTCAGCCCATGGGTCAGCACTGACAGGCGGCCCCAGCACAGCAACGGCAGCAAGAGTGTTCTCATTCATCTACAGAAATTAACTCTTCACATGAGAAAAATGAGCAGCAATGGAGATAATGATCCAAGTACTGACAGCAAGCCCCCCAGCCATTAACTCCTCCATAAACACCTCCAGCATGCTGTACCCTGCAGTGCCACATCCACACCGTGCTGGGCAGCACTTTGGCACACTTGGCACTGCAGGACATCCCACGGTGGCCTGTGAGATTTGTTCTGAGTGGTCTCTAATCACAACCACAGGGATGGGGAGAGAAGCTGCCTCATCTGCTGCAAACTCCTTGCACAGAGAGCGACCAGGCCCTGGCTGTCAGCTCTTCTGCCTTTCCTTGGCAACTCTGCAGCAATATGCATGATACTTGCCATGCACATGTCAGCAGTGTCATGCCAAATGACATGCAAGCAGAGGACAAGCTGGAAATGAGAAGCAGCCTGTGGTGCCAGCTGACAGATCTCGGCAAAGTTGGGAACAGGAGCTTGCTGCAGTATTTGCACAGCTCACATTTCCTCCCCTGAAATCCACCTCCTGGCACAGATACCGAGCCAGAAAGATGCTGCAAAGAAACAGCAACCAAACATCAGCTTGCTGCAGCACGTCAGCCCCTTCCAAACAGCTTCTCCCTGTGCAAAGCTGGAGGATCCAGCCCTGCTCCTGCACCAGTGCCAGCTGGGAAGGCCGCTGATCCCTGGAAGACTTTTATCTGCCTTCTGTCCTGCTATGTAAGCTAATGTCAGAGCATCAAGGGCCTTGTGCTCTGTGATGCGTCTGGGGCAAAGCCATGGTGTCCATCACACAACCAGATGAACTGTGGTACCAGATGCTCCAAGGTCTGTATGTGTCAAGGAGAGACATTTGGGCCCAGCTGTCCTCAGGAATGGGACCCTACCTGCCTTGCCCAAGGTCAGGAAGGAAATCTGTGGCAGGGCAGGAAAATGAACCTGGAATTTCTACAGACCCAGGCATGTAGTTTAATTGTTGTCCTCTGTGGTCACAAACACTGGAGGTACTGCCAGAGATGCCAGCAGGAGAAGCAACAATTTATGGCTCAGAGAGGGAAACATCCAAGAAATGGGTTCTAGAACCTCTTCTGCTTTCCCCACTAGTAAATTGAAAATAAAGATGTGACCCAATGTCCCGACTACATCTCCAAATCTAAGTTCAAGAACTAAAAAGAGCCACATGGAAGGACAGCTCTTAGTCCCCACATTTGAAAACAATCTCACTGTAATCTAGTACAGGACTTGGGGATTCACTAACGTTTCTCTTTAATGCAGACAGCAGTAATAACACTGAAACTAGGCATGCTCCAGCCACAGCTTCAGGTTTGGCATCTACAGAGCTCCCAAACCCCGAAAATCAGAGAATCACAGAATGGATGGGGTTGGAGGGAACCTTAAAGATCATCCAGTTCCAACCCTCCCTGCCATGGGCAGGGACAGCTTCCACTATCCCAGGTTGCACCAAACCCCATCCAGCTCGGTCTTGGACACTTCCAGGGATGAAGCAGTCACAGCTTCTCTGGGCAACCTATGCCAGGGCCTCACCACTCTCACAGGGAAGAATTTCTTCCTAATCTCTAATCTAAATCTGCCCTCTGTCAGTTCAAAGCTATTCCCCCATCTAGTCAAAACATACCTATCTAAAAAGTCCCTTTCCAGCCTTTCTTGTAGCCCCTTTAGCCTCTGGAAGATGCTATGAACAAAAAAATAAAGCAGGAGCTGCTGCTGCAACGTGCATTGGTTCACGTCAGACTGAACCCCTCCTTCGCATGAGCCCAAGCCCAGGTCATCCCTGCACAGACACAGGCCCTTGGTGGGGGAGCAGCCAGGCTGGGCACAGCCTTGTTATGGGAGAAACCTCAAAGCTGTTGAGAAAAAACCAGTCCTCCCCCTGCAATGAACGCTTCTGTTGGGAAGAGCTGCCTGAGCAGGCACGAGGCCAGGGCCGTAAGCCTTTATTAAGCCGAGTTACACAAGCTGCTCACCCAACAGCCCCTGCAACAGGTGATGCTCTGACACTGAGCCAGCCACGGATGCTCGGGATAGCAGGAGGAAAGAGCTGCTATTTTTACCCTGGCATAAAATTGCAAAGATTAATGCTCTGTGTACATATCAAAGGAGTATCCTGAACAGGTCATTTACTGCACTGACAGCACTGAAATGCACTCGGTGTGATAAGGATGCAGACGTGACTGGAGCAATCCCTTGGGGTTATCTCACACAGTGCATACTGCCTGCCACAAGGGGTCTGTGGGACACAGCACCTGCCTGAGCCTGGGCACATCCACTCCCACCTGGGCACGCAGCCTCCACCTCCTTCCTGCAGATAACTCGTGGAGAAGTTTTGCTGAACCTGATGCTCAGAGACAGGAGACAAGTGACTCTCCCCTCGAGTCATGCACCTGCCTCCCCAACGCTCCCAACCCCCCCAAAACCTGGATGCATGTTTAGACTCTCAGGCCCTGGCTTTGCAGAGTCCCTGGTGATGCAGAGATCACAGGGAGCTCAGGGGCTCACTGATGATAACAGTACCATCAGCACTCAATGCCCAGCTTTTTCTGACACTGTAATTAAATGCAGTTTGCTTTGGTTTAATGGGAACTGGCACTTAGAGAGTGACATTTTGCTTCTCACCACGTCACTGATGATGAAGATCAAGGTAATGAAGATACAAACATCTAAAAAGCTCACCAGCACTCTGTTAAAAGGTTTGAAATGTGCCAATGCAGCGATGGCAGGTGCCTCTCCCCGTCTGGGAACACAGGGATCAGGTAGGGATGATCAGGTGCTGCAGCACTCAGCAGCCACTTTCCTACAAGGAATAATTATTAATATGAAAACTATCTCCTTAAGAGGACCACTGAACTTTACTTTTGAAGTTTCTTCCCCATGACCCCATGCTGATCTGGCAGCATGGGCTGGGACCCCCTCGGGTTAATTCAGGCTTGGGGATGCTGGGACATGTTGATGCCATGTTGTCACCATTTCAAATATCACCAAACTGAGAAGGTCAGAAATGAAGAAACTGAAATAGCTGCCAAATTATTTTTTATACAATGAGCAGCTTGTATAACCCTATGAAGATCTGCTGGAAGCCTGGTCCAGACCAGCTCCCTGACTCATCTGCAGCACTGAGTTAAACACAAGGGTTTTATGGTTTGCAAACAATTCAGCAAACCCTAAGAGAGGCTGTGCCTGTTCCCATGAACATTCCTCCCACTCTGAGGGGAGCTGGAGGCTGCCAGATGCTGAGGCTCACATGGGGCATCCCAAGCCTCTGGGAAGACCAAGCAGGATGCAATGCCTAGAGGTGCACAGCTGATTCCTGGATTTGCTTTGGTGGATAAAATCACATTCCTAAAAAGCAGCCCACACCTTCCTGACACATGTTAACACACCTGCAAAGGGCTTCTTGGTGTTGAGATATAAAGATCAATGGCTGCAGTGACAGTGCCTTGGGCTAGGCAGAACACTGGAAGGAAGAGAACCTACAGTTTAACACAAGAGAGCAATCCTTTGGCAAAGACCATGCCCTGCCTCACAGCAGTACAGAAAACAGACCAAGCCAGGCACCCTTCCTCATCATCAATAGCTTCACGAAACTGGAGCCCAAAAAGCTGCAAACGTTGTGCTGTCCAAACACTGCAGCAGAAACATACCAAGAAAAAGGAAACAAAGCACAGAGGCTGCCCTCACCAGTGTCTATCCATCTCCTGCTGGGCACCAAGGGCTGGGCATGTCATCAGGGCTCCCCTTTTGTGCAGGGACAAGTCTTAATCCATTTGGAAACCATGTTTCCAATTAGCTGCTGGGTGGACAAAGAAACACCCAGGCTAGGTGATGACGAGTCTGCACATGTGCCACCAACCCACCCAAATTCCCTGCACCATCATGGCAAAGAATCACAGAGACGAAGCCTCCACCAAGAGCCAAACCATTCACAGCAGCTCAATTACACTGGAGAAGCATTTACTCCTTTATTTATCCAGTCAGCCAGAGACACAGCATTTTAAAAAAATCCTGTATCAATCAAAGGCTCATTTAGAAGAACGGCTGAAAACTGGGATCAGCCTGAAAAGCACAACAAACCTGAGGCCATTAGTCGGAAAGTGGGTCTCAAGGGCACTTGAGGAAAAGGAGTAAGTGGACCCCAATACTCTTGAGGACCACATCTATCCCTGGAGAAGATTACACAGTAATAAAATACACTCAGCGAATTCCCATGGTTAATCATCTCTGTAAACTGAATGCTTCACTTGGCTGAAGGGAGAAGGCATTTTTTTCTATATGCTCCCTTTTAATATATCAGATAGAAATAATTAATCCTGCACAGTGTTTCTCATCTAAAAATACTTAATTTTATTACAACGAAGGCTTTAGTCATCTTTTCTTTACCTCCATTCCAGTCTAAATTAGTCTTGTCCAACATCCATAAATAAATCCAGCTTAGGAAAGTCAGTGGAAAGATAGCTCTGCCAGCAACCTTCAGTGAATGCTGATACTGCTCCTACTGCCAGCTCTGCTTATGGGGGAATTCTCCTGTGGCACATGACAGCTTTAAAAGGGCAATTTAAAGGGATGATTTTCACCTTCTGTTTATTAAAATAGTATCTAGTAGGCCATTTGGACTGGATGCCCCATCTTCTTATGAACTTAAGCTAACAGATTTTATAGGTGTTATTGCCTCTCAACAGCAGAGCAGAATTTAAGATGTTAGAAAAAGAGCCTGGGGGTATAAGGGAGAAGGATGGGGTTGGAGATGGTCGTGGACAGTCACAATAGAGCCACAACCCACATACGAGGGTTTGTGACCCTCAGCATATCCACACCCAGATTTACTGACCGTGTTACTCCTACTTCTTGAATTTTATGGCTTCTAGTAAAGGCTATAAAACCATGAGCCAAAAACTATACTCCCAAAGCTGGGTTCAAAGAAGAAAGTGAACGCCAAGAAGATATTAAATGGTTAGGTTTTAAATTAACTGGCCTGATGTTCAGACCTGCATGCAAGCTGGCTGGACCAGCTGGATGAGCCTAAAAGCGTCTTTAGGATCCAGGTCTGGGTGCTAACAGGTACCTGCGCACTTCACCCCTCCCCTCCTTGGCTGAGGATACTCCAGGTAACATCTGGAGCACCCTGGTCACCAGCACAGAGAGCTCAGGGCCCTGTGGGCACCCTGCTGTCACCCCTGGCATAAGCCACCTGACACCAGAGCCCCTGGACCCCGCGGGAGGGACCACGGGTACCCAGAGTCTGCCAACTCATCCTCCTGGGGATGGAGCAGAGAGAGGGCTGGAGGTAGCTGGTCCCAGGGAGGAGAGAGGTGACACCGTGTATCTCAATAGGCCACTGTCACCAAACCCTTTTATTTTAAAACAAACAAGAACCCGAGCAGAATGAAATGGCACCACTGGGACCATTTTGTGCAGAAAATAAACGATTTGCAGTATTTCCTTATTGGCTGCTGAAGCCAAAACCCCCTCAAGATTTGGCAACAGCCTCCGAAAATCCATGAAAATTCATCATACGTACATCAACAGAGCAGCCGCGGGAAGGGGAACCTGTGGGTCTCGGAAGGGGAACCTGTGGTGGCTGATGGCCCCCGTCTGCCACCCATTTTGCACCATTTGTAGGCTATCATCACACCAGGGGCTCTAACAAGCACATTCCTGGCAAAAAAAGTTGATGGACGGAACTTAACATCAACCCTTCCCATGTACATCTGTGCCTGAGCAAGCAGCCCAGTGCCACCGTGCAGTCTGTCCCCACTGCTGCTGATGGGCACAGAGGGTGGCTGGGCTGGCACTGCCCTTTGCTGTAACTTAAACCTTCCTTTAAGTGGTTGTCCCAAAAACCCACACAGCCAGTTACGTGTGTGGTTCAGCCGTGAAGCTCTGCTCGGCTTTTGCTGCTGTTCTGAGAGAACAAAGCAGCTGAATTTGGCGCCAGGAGGACTCACCAAGCTCTGGTAACAGGAGCAGCTGTGCCCAAAACGCACCTCCTGACTGCACAGACATCAGTGGCTAAGGCTCAGCTCTGTGAAGGTCCCTTTGTGTTACCCAAGCGACACTGAGGACGGTCAGGGAGGGGTTAATGCTGCTTGCAGCAGCATCCTGCCGGGTACCAGCAGCCAGTGAGTGCAGCTCCAGGTGACGTAATGCCTGGGTGGCTGTGCAGGCTGCACTTCCCATCCCTGCACTCCCATCCCTG
>VWZT01005326.1:71642-101178 GCA_013397055.1 Pachycephala philippinensis | reverse complement strand
CTGCCCTCCCTATCCCTCCTGCGCATCCATCGTCAGGGAGCACAAGGTGCGTCTCAGGGACCCCAGCCTGTCTCAGGGACCCCAGCCCATCTCAGGGACCCCAGCCCGTCTCAGGGACCCCAGCACGTCTCAGGGACCCCAGCACGTCTCAGGGACCCCAGCACGTCTCAGGGACCCTGCTGTCCTCTGCCAGGCAGGGACCAGCCCAGGACAGCACGGTGCAGCTACGCCCACCGTCCCTTAAGCTGCCACCCTTAAGCTGCCACCGTTGTCTTTCCCAGCTGAATTCCGACACTCAGCACTATCCAGTGAATATTGGAAATTTTCATTATCAGCGTTTACAACATCCCCAGCCATCAGGAGCATCTGATCCGTGGCCAGCACAGCACAGCTCCGCAGGGCACAGCCTCACCACCTGCAGCTGCCAGCACGTCAAACTCCTTTCGGCTCCGGGACCATTCAAGGGCTCTCTCTTTGGGCTTGGAAATCCCCGTGACAAACAATCCCATTTCTGAGCAGAACGTTAAGGATGGGGTAGGGTGGCCCCTCCCGAGCTGCTGGCAGTTTAGGATTTACAAAGGCAGGTTCTGGAAGTTTTACAGAAATGCAGGTGAAGCTCCCAATTACAATTAACAGGTGCAGTAAGAAAAATGCTTAGTTGCTCCCTACCCATATGAAATCTCCTTCTGTAACAGCCTTGTAACCATAGTGGGTCCTTCCAGGCCTCTGGAATAACATAATCCTCTAAGGAGAAAGTGATTCACTCTTCTTTGATGTGACAAAAAGAGGAAAACAAGTGAACAGGAGGCACTAAACAGCCATCTTGTGGAAACCAGACAGCTTTTCCAATTCCATTTCTGAACCGTTTATCACCACATAAAAAGCCTGATACCCAGAAGACTAGAGAAAGACCAGTGTTGATGTCCCTGTCTTTCTCACATTTACATTCCAGCGTAAATCTCACTGAGATTTATCTCAACAAATAAGTTATTTAAGTTGCAACTCTGACTCAGTGCCCAGAGAATCATTTTGATGTAGATGGGAGTAGGGAGCTGGTATAGAAGCATTCAGGTGCAGAGCAGTGTCTGCTTTCCCAAGGCAGAGGAGGGCACCATAGCACAGCTGGGTTCCTCTCCACAAGTTCTGTGAGAGGAAAACCACGGCTGCAGGGACACAGCAATGGCTGGGCAGCGGTTTGCTGGTGGGCTGGTTGGAACAACAAAACGCAGATGTTTCTCTGGTTGACTAGACAAAAGCAGTGTCTGGGCTGAGAGCAAAATACACACAGAATTTCTGACGCTGTGCAAGGATCTTCTCCATATTCCCTTCCCCCTTTTCTCTCTGTGCCATTCAGCTCTAACAGAGGTGTTGAAAGCAGCAGGAGGGGACTGTGTCCTGCTACTGGGAGGGGACACATCCTGTGCTGTTCTTCTGGCTCTGAAACCCAGCAAAACCCAGCAGCCTCCAGTTCCAGGGCAGCTGCAGAGGATGCTCACACAGCACCTTCTCCCTGCCAGCAAGCAGGGCAGAGTCAGCCCCAGCACCCACGGGTGCTGCTCTCTCCCTTCTCCCAGAGCATCACTGACCTACCTGGTGGCCCTTCAGGGACCCAAGTCACACAGCAACCTTCTCCAAACCCAGCCCGCAGGCTGCCAATATTCTGCTTATTTCCATTTAAGCAATATATATCTTGGAATTGCTACTAGAGAAGCCAGGGACACTTGAGTGTGTGTTTTCTGGATATAAGAAGACAAAAAAATGGCTTCTTTATGTGACTTAGGCCAAGCTACTAACATTAAAGCATCTGGAATTAATTATCCCAGCCAGATAATGTTTCCACAATTACTTCAGTAATGCAAACAGCTCCACTTGCCTTTGTATCCACCTACTAATGCAGACCAGAACCAGAAGACATACATGAGCAATGCTGGCAGCTCTGCACCTGCCATGGTCTGAGCATGAGCCATGGCAGATCAGGAACTGGACAAATCCCCCTGACACTTACTCACAGAGCTGAGTATGGGAAAGCTCAAAACACAGACATAGGCACAAGATGACAACTCCCATCCATCAGCACTGTGCCATCACAGGGGTCTCCTTAAAGAAACCCAGCCCAGTGGAAGCAAGGCTTTGAGGAATTTGAAAAGGCAGCATCCAGACTCTTTTGATGTGTTCTGGATCACTGAACTAATGCTGAACCCTGAAACACATGAGAACAGTTCTGACGCTGAGTCATTCAAAGCAGCACACAGCCCATCCCAGAAAACAAGGAGGGATCCACCTGCCTCTTCCACCATCCACGCGCAGCTACGCTTGTTTGGGTGCACTTCATGAAACCCCAGAATGGTCTGAATTGGAAGGGACCTTTAAAGGTCACTCAATCCAAGCCCCATGTCATGACCAGGGACATCTTCAACTAAATCAGATTTTCCAAATCTTCATCAAGCACACTGAAAGAAACCACCTAGTCGCTCTCCTCCACCTCCCCAAGGTCCTGGCAACATAGTGAAGCTCACTTTCCAGCAATATGTCACCCAAATGGAACAGGATTATCCACAGCAGCACCAAGAACTGAGCAGCTGTTTCTGCTGCTGGGCTATCCTGCTCCTCCCATCACGCTGGAGAGCACTTAAAAGTAACAGTTCCTTGCATTGTTCAAAGGGGACCTGAAGTGCACTAAATCACTGAGAGGTGATTTCATTAGTGCTGCGGTTGCAAGCCCAGTAATCAGAGCTGCTGGGGTTTGCCTGGCTACACACTAAATCCATGGTTCTGGATGGAGCGCAGAGGCAATGGAGTGAGGTGTGGAGGCTCTCAAGGCTCTACCAAACCAGAGTCGGTCCCAAGAGCTGTAAACCTTGTTACAAAGCAGCAGGAAATCAAGCTCACTCGTTCTATACATTTGCTGCTGAAGTACACTTGACTTTCTGTGCGCTTGATCCAGTATAAACCACAGGCATCCACTGGGAGGATTAGCAAACATTCAAAATAAAAGTCCAAGTGGCTCAGAATGAGGTAAGAACAGGGTGGATTAACACATTTCCCATAGCAAACTAATAAAGGTGAGGACTTGCTGAAAGCCCACACAAGAACTTGTCAAGCAGAGAGTAAACCAGGAATGGTGACAAGTAACAGGCAGAGTAAATCACGCTTACTCCTTTGCGAAGCACTCGCAGGCACTGGGCACGAGCCAACCACCTCCTGCAGCACCAGTACCACCTTCTGCATGGCCCAGACCCTCTGAATTGCTGCTGCCCTGCGGGGTGATTCATCCCATCCTAAACCAGGTACCTGAAACACTGGCAGGACAGACCACCGTGTGCACAGCCCATCCCTCCCCACTGCCTGCAGGGACAAGGGTTGCCTGAGCACATCTGACTGGAAATCTCCCTTTCCCAGTGGTAGAGCTGGAGATGAAACTCACTGATATTACATTGCTAGGATTATTCTGCTGTCCTGGATCAGTGCCACTGGCCAGCCCATCCTCACCACAGCCAGTTGTCACTGTGGGGGTCTCCAGGAATGGGCAAGCAGGGAGCTTTCTTCTCCCCACACATGTCCCAGGCCTTGTGATCAAAACATTTAGGCCTAGGGCAGTTGGGATTTTCATTTCTTTTGATCAGAGCACAGTCTCTGAGGGAAGTGTACATGTATTTCCGGAGCATACCAGAACTCAGGCATATTTAAGGGCAGGCAGCCACAGAATGGGGATAACCAACCCAAGAAATAGCCCTTTGTAAAATCGCCAGCATGCCATCTGCAAGCTCCAAACTCACACATTTTTCATGATGAGCTGGAGGGAGGGAAAAAAAAAAGACAGGGAAAAAAAAAGGATTATGTTAAAAAAAAAAAAAAGCTCTGCTCCAAAAGCTACTCAAAACTGCTGCAGAATCCTGCCTGCCCCTTCTGCAGCAAAGCCCAAGGGAAGCTGCTGATGAGTCAACAGCCAGCCTGCGTCGCCGACCGAGGAAAGGAAGTCCAATCTCACCACTCGAGAACAAAGTGTGCTGGTTCATCGAGTACACACTGAGAACGCAGCCTCAGGAAGCCCTCCCCAGGCTGGGAGCTGCAAGGATACAGCCTGGCTGCCGGCCAGCACTCCCGAGGGATGGGGAGAGGTGACGTCCACACATAGCTGGGACATCTGCATCGTGCCACCCTGCTGCCAGGCCAGCCTGGCCACCGGTCCTCAGGCTACCACGCTTCACATTGCACCAGAGACTGCTCCTGGAGGGATTTTCTCCCTTTGCTGGAATCGCTCCCTCGCAGCTCTGGGTGTTCTGGATGCAGCACCCAGCCCTGCGAGGAGGAGCTGAGGTGTTTGCTCACTGCAAGATGGGGGGGCAGGGACGTGTCCCAGTCCTACACCCACTACTGGTGCACCAGTTCATTCTTCTCCCCGCCTCAGCACGCTCATCTCCAGCACTGCTTCCCGCAAACAGACCTGCTCCCCACACCTCCTCTTCCACTGACACTGGTATCGCAAAACCACAACCTGCCAGCAACTACATATCCTTGGAAAGAGCTGCTGGAACTGCTGGAGACGCGGGGGCAACTCCTTATGGGAGTCCAGTAAAGAACAACACAGCTCGGAGGAGATGAACACTGACCGGGCAGCCCCACACCATCACGATCCAGCCAGCCCTGCACCGGCTGGATGCGTTCCCACGAGCACAGCAAGGAGCTGCTTGACCTGTGTGTGTGGCCATTCGAGAAGGACAGCGGGGACTGAGGGAGGAGAACAGGACAGGGACACACACACGACCGATGCAGCAGACAGCGTTTGCGCCGGTGCCGCCGCCATCACCGAGCTGGTACTCGCCGAGGTCGAGCCTTCCTGTTGCCACAGCACTTTCTGTTTTCTGTTAAAACAGGGCCACAGCGACGATGCAAGTATAGATCTGCAACGCCAAGAATATCTGGGAAGCCTGCCAGCAAGAAGCAGCCTTCCTGCTCGTCCTCCCGCTGTGTGCAAATTCACAGGAAACAGAATCTACAGCACATACTAATGTGGCTTAATGCGAGATCCAAGAGCCACCTCGAGATCCCGCTCGCATCCCTGTCAGCCTGGGGAAGGAGCCACATGCCAAGACCATTAAATCATGAAATAAAGGAGGAAATAAAACCTGTACGGGTGCTTAAAATCCCACGTAGGTGCCACTGCTTTATGAAGTGATGCTCTGCTGTGCAAGCTCAACACGCTGCCAGCATCGCCACTAGTAGCAAGCCCAGGTCAGGTCCTGGCACATCCGCTGCTCAAAAATGGCTTTGAAGCCTCCTACGAGCACCCATACCAAACCAGCGAAGTCCACGTCCTTTGGGGTTTATTATGGTGTGACTCTGGGAACACAAAGCTCATCTGAAACATCTCCTTCCCATTTACAACAGGAGAGGTACCCAAAGCCCTGATGCTCCCAAACTGCTGATAACTCTTACCCTTACTTTACCTTGTTTAATCCTTAAGCTGTGCTGAGATGAGCCAACTTTGCACCCAACACTCAACTGCACCCCACACCAGACTGGGACCTTGTACCTGGCTCTACTCATGCTGGAAAACTCTGTACCTCTGCTTACACAACTGTGAAGTAACTGCAGAGCTCACACAGGGGCTGTAAGGCTCAGCCCTGGTTCAAGAAAGCCAGGAGAGATCCTTCGACGATGGGCTCTAGCAGAGGTGGAATACACAGTCCCACTGGGATGGAGTGTCACCACCACCCACATTGCAGGTGGATGACCAGGCACACCGGCAGGGGATGCCAGCCTGCCTGTTGGAGGGGAAAGCTGCCCTGACTGCTCATTCCTCTGATAGCTCCCATCTGACTGGAAGTGGCTTTTATCACCACACAGGAGCCCTTCAAGCTCCAGGCAATTCTCAGGCGTGTCACCATACGAAATAAAACCCTTCTGAGTAGCCATGAGCCAGAAGTGATCATGGAGAGGAAACAGCTGATCTCCTGTGCTGCCTCTGATGACCCTGGCATCCAGATGGCTGCCCACAGCATCCTCCTGGGACAGCAAGCCAAGATATGCTGCACCTCTTCCCTCCCCGCTTTTCTCACAACTGCACTGCAATTTGTGCTAACCTAGAAAGGACCCTGGAGTTTAAGGTGGCTCTTAGTGGAGGCATTTTGAGACAGCTGCTTTCTGGGGAAAGCATTCCTTAAAATACAGCTCTTGCCTTCTGCCTCACCCCCAGCTTTTGACATTTTACAGCTCCAGTAAAACAAAATGTTTTAAAAATCTAATTTTCAGCTTTGGAGGCACAAAACCTAGAGGCAGGGCGCGGGCAGGGAGAGCCAGTTTCCAGGCAGCCAGGCGGGAGATGAAAAGAGCAGCAGTGGCTGCGTGCACAGCACCTTTCGGAGGACAAGATCCACCTCTGGAGCAGGAAACGACTCCCGCACACTCCAGGGCACAACCCACAACCACTGGCTGCTGATGGCTCAGCCCAGGAGCCAACCCCTGGGCATCAGCACCATGGGTTAGGGATTATTTTGCAGGCAGTGCTTGTCTGCTCGCCAGCTCCTGGGGCTCTAGTGCCTTCTCCCCAGCCCCCTCCACATCCCTCTAGGAATTTCACATGGAAGTGGCTGTCAGAAGTGACAACATCAGGACTGGATTAGCACAGGCATCCCTCCCTAAGGGCGGGATGCTCTGTTACACCTCTGAGATGGGGGAAAGCAGAGTGCTGACAGCGAGGAAGAGCGTCAGCCGCTGGGCTCCACATTTCCAGTCCACAAAAAACATCAGTGCAGGGACTTTTTTCAGCAGATTAAAGGAATTTGGATTGTCCATGTCCGACACAGAGAGGATGTTCAGTTTAGATGAAATTTTTTGTTTGAGTAGGGAAAAAGGAAAGTTTGGAAGCAAAGGAGGAAAGTGATGCAGAGGCCATGGGACAGCAGCCACAGAGTGGGGGCAAAAGCAGCAGCTCAGGTAGGACCAGCAAGGTACCTGCTCCTGGGATGGAGACTGGGGTGAATTAAAGCAATTAAATGGGGGAGGTAAATGGAGTTGTAAGGCCTTTTAAGGCTGCGCTCTTAAGGCAGATGAAATAGAGTCATCTCTTGTGAAAAAACATTTGGCATTCCTCCAAAACAGGGCAAGATGCAAGAGGGAGTTGTCTAACCCTGGAGACAGCAAAATGACTGCAGTCTGCACTGTCCGTGGCAGTCCAACACTGCCCTTTCCACCTCCCATGCTGCCCTCTCCACCTCCCATTCTCGTATCAGTGGCCCAAGTGGGAAAACCTCGAGGGCAGGGATGCTTTGGGAGGAAGAGCTGCTCAGCAGAAGCACTACATCTCTGCTATGCCTTCTGGTGTGCATGTGGAGAAATGCTGTCCTGATTAAAAAAAATCTGGCAGTGTCACTGCCTCTCCCCCTGGGATGTGCATCATGGCTACAAACCAGGTGCAACCATTAACACTGCTGTAAAATGAGCTCTTCATTCCACTCCCATCACACTGGGGAAGGCAAAATATCCCAAACAGGCAAAGGACAAAGCCCTTCAGGCCACGCTTGCTGTCCTGCCAGCAAAGAGAGATGGTTCAGGCAGTGGAGACACAGTGCAAGACAGAGCAACAGGAGAAGAAAGAAGAGGAAGCTGAAGCTGTGGACAAGCAGCACAATCTCTGAGTAGCCCAGGAGCAGCCTGGGATGAGCAGGGCATGATACAAACTAGAGGGGCTGCAGAAATCCACCGGAGATTAGCTGGGAGTGATGGAGCCAGCAACGAGTATCTTTGAAAGGTCACAGAGAATGGGTCAGATTTCAGAATTACAGAATGGGTTGGGTTGAAAAGGACCTTAAAGGGGTCATTCTAGTTCCAACTCTCTGCCTTGGGCAGGGACACCTTCCACTAGACCAGGTTGCTCAAAGTCCTGTCCAGCCTGGCCTTGGGCATTTCCAGAGATGCAGCCAAAGCTTCTCTGGGCAACCTCTGCCAGTACCTCACCACCATCACAGGGAAGAAGTTCTTCCTAATATCTGTTGCTTTAAAAATAAAACAAACTCTTTGTAGAGCAAGTCCTGAACTCAAAACAATGTTGAGGTATTCAAGAAAGAGCTGGAACTATTTCAGGAGGCAATTCATCAAGGATTGTGGAAAAGTGCCAATTTTGAGAATAATCAAACAAGCAAAATAATCCCAAGAATTAGGAAATTCTTCAGAGGATAACCAGACACTGGAAGTGAAACTTCACACTCAAGGTGACTGGGCAGCACCAGGATGTCCCCTCCAAGAAACCAAGGGCATATCATTGTGGTGACAGGGGTGCCAGAGCAGGACAGAGTGGGATAGGGACCTGGGAGGGAATGACCTGTGCCAGGCATCGCTCTAGGAATATCCATGTATGAAAACATACAGCAGGGCTGCTCCAGGACCCTCAAATCCAAGGGCTTGGAGGCAAGCAGAGAGGCACATCTGCAGCCTGTCCGGCACCCCAGAAGCCCCTGACTGTGAGGTCTGGGATGCCAAATGCCACTGCTGGGAAGCAGCACTCCCGGCTCTACATGGGCACTGCCAGCCCAGGCAGTGCCAAGCTATCACTTTTACGCTGGAAATAGCCCCGGCACGAGGCCTCAGCTGGGAAGCAGAGCACTGGCGAGGCCAGACTGCGGTTAGCTATCAAAGACAACTAAAAAAAGATATTTCACACACAGGCTTTTTTTTTCCCTTCTCTTTTTTTTTTGTTGCGTTTTTTTTTTTTTTTCCAAGGATTAAATCAACTCAACAGCCCCCTTTACAACTTCCCTTTTGATGTGTTCAGACTCATTAAAGTTTCATTTCTTTCTCTGTTTTCCCCGGGGGAGGAAGGGGAGCGTACACAAAAGTTTATTTCAGAAGCGGGGTCGGCAGCTGCAGCAGCAGCAGCTGCTGTTGCTGTGGGACAAGCGGAGCCTCCACCAGCCTCTGCTCCGTGCCCAAATCCCTTGGCAAAACACATCCCTCTGCAGCCACCCTGCTCCCATGAGCAGCCCCGGCATCGCCCTGGCACAATGCTTCACGAGTGTTTCTACAGGATGCACACGCGGTGTCACACGTCATGGAGGGAACACACGAGAGATGCAAAGCTCCTGCAAACCCCGTGGGGAGTTCTGGGTCTGATCCTGCAAGTTTTCAGATCCGACCCTGCAAGTTCTGGGGTCCCTTCCCAGCCTGTTCAGTTCCCCCCACTGGCAGCACCAGCCTTTCCCCCACAGCTCTGGCCATTGCCCTGGGATAATCCCCGCACACATCAAGGGAGTAGCAGCTCCCCCATGTTTCCTTCTTGTCTGAGCAGCTGTTTAAGTGTCTATTTTAAAACTCAGTTCCCTCTTTTAAAATAGCTAATGAGCCCCCGATCTCTGCTGACAGACGTCGTCTCTACAAGGTCTGGGAGATGCTTCTCTGTTTGCTGGGCTCCTTTTCCCAAGCCCTGAATCTCAGCATGCCCAGCACGTCTCCAATCCGCACAAACATGGTAAAGAGGGAAGTTTTTAATTTAAGGGCCAACTCCTGCTCCCCTACCGTGAAATACCAGCAGTACAACCACGTGCTCCTAGACAGAGATGCATCAAGCAGCCAGGCACAGGCTGGCATTCTGTGCAATTTTCTGTTGCTATTTTTTTATTGTCCCTTTGATTTTATCAGATCTTTTTTAAAATTTCCTGACCAAGAGCAAACAAGGAGCTGTCCCAGCTGGCCAATGCCCAAGAAAAGCAACACACATGAGAGGCACCTTTCAGGATGCGGTAGGAGATCCCCGTGCATCCCTGTGCAAGCCCAGGATCCCAAGCATCACATTTACGTGCTCTCTGTGCACCTCACCAAGGCAGAGGGAACCCCACAGAGAGGACCAGGCAGAGGAGGCCCCACAGACGTAACCAGATGGAGGGGACCCTGCTCACTTACCTGACCACAGGCTCAGGGATAGCCTCAGCACTTGCTGGCACCTGGACTCCCTTCTCCCACTCCTGCCTCCAAGGATCAGCCAGAACGTAGTACTCGTCAGGGCTCAGCTGGAAGGAGTCAGGGATCTTCATGGCTGTTATCAGATCTGTCCGGAAAACCTGCACCAGAAAAAAACCCACCGTGAGTGAGAGGTCTAGCAGAGGCTGGGGGCACACGTGCCCGGGGAGGGGGTCCTGGGGAAACTGTCCCCAAAAGGACAGCACTGCGGATGTCTCCATCACCAATGGTGTGGCTTCAGGGTGTCATTTCAGGTCCCTTCAGGGTGAGGTTTTGACAGGGGAACATGGCAACAGGCAGGGACTCCCCTCCAGCCAGGCAGTGCCAAGAGCCCAAGCCCTGCAGCTGCAACCCCTCCAAGGTCCCCCACACTGGGCAGTCAGGAAACCAAGCCACAGGGTGTGAGCTTGGACAAGCTGGAGACCAAAAATCAGTATTAAACTAAAGAAACAGGCTGCTTTATCTTAGGGGATTGATAGTTTCAGTGCAGCCGCACAGAGCTACTCCGAATGCCAAGGGATGTACAGCAAATGGGCTTTTCCACATTCAGCCTTCACAGGGAAAATGATGTTCTTGACATGAATGAAGATGTGGAAACACAGAGCCACTTTGTCCCAAGCACCTTCATGTCCTCCTCATGTCACCTCACCATCCTGAGCACCTTTGTGTCCCCTTCAGGTCACCTCACTGCCCCAAGCACAGCACCTTCATGTCTCCACGACATCACCCCATTGTCCTGAACAGGGACAGACAAAAGCTGAAGGTAAAAAAATATCCAGCTAAAAGATTATCTAGGTGCTGCTTACACATCCACAAACACAGATTTTTACTGACTCAATAAACCCCTTGTGAGATTAACTGGTCCCCCCCATAGGAAAATCCTCCAGTCCTTCAGTCAGTGAATGGGCTTATTCTCCATCTCACGCCTGACCCTGCAGCATCTTCTCCCAATATACAAGGATGAAAAACTCATTCCAGAAATATCCCTCATGGTAAGTAAGGTTTTCCTTCCAGAGGGTTGCCTGACAGCAATGACTCGAGCAATCCTGCCTCTTGCAGCATAAAAATAAATTGTAAACGAAAATGGATGATTTCTCCTCTCTACCATCTGCTATTAGCTGGAATAATAACTGCCAGTGCCAGCAATCCTGCCTGGACACCATCTCGCTCCATCCCTGCTACTTCTGCATTCCTTCCACAAGGCTGGGATGGATCAGATGTTTTCTCTGGATATTGTTTAATCTCTTCACAGTCTGTTCTCCAAATGAGAATTGCTTTGTCAGAATCACAAGAAATAATACAATACAGTTTTATCTTTTTTGATACAAAGATAACACACTTTGGAGAGTATTTGGGAACCCAAATTGGCTGAAATGAAGGAAACTAGATGTTAACTAAGACCACTGAGACCAGTATTTAGGTCAGTTTGTTTAATCCTCAGAGTCTCTGCTGCTAACCCAATTAGAGTTAAATACAATATATAAACAACCTTTGCTATGTTCGGACCTCTGAATTTTACTGGTACTTTCCTCCTGATGCAGCTATTTGGAGACATTTTTGACTATGTCTATATAAACCTCATTTGAGTTGGTCAGACACAGTCTTGGCACAACACCTTTCAACAAACATAATTAACAGCCTATATATTACAGTTGGCTCAGTTTGGGAAAGATCAGGGTCCTTTAAGTCTCTGTGTGCTACAAACACATGGTTACAGACACCACAGTAACCTTTTAACACACTGCCAGTGCAGGAAATTAAAAAAATTATTAAGACAGGCATTAATTAAACATGAGAAGGGATATGTGAGATATCATAGTCCCTCCAGCACTGTTGGTCTGTGTATCCAAACAAGCACAGGAATCCCACTGTAGTGTGCTTTCTAAAATACAGGGCAGAAATACACCCTGTTCTTGACAGCCTCGTGCTGACAGGTCACAGCCTGGGTCAACAACATCTCCTTAACCCAGTTTCAGTGCCCAGCTCCAATGAGGACAACGTGAACCTGAGTAATCCCTCACTCCTCAGAGCTCTCGGCTTGGGTGGATGAGATGCTCCCCCGTGGCTGTACCACACGGGGCTGAGGCCACCATGAGGGTCAGTGCCACCTCTCTGCTCTGGCCACCAGCACCATACAACCATTGAACCACAGAATCATTAAGGTTGGAAAAGCCCTACAAGATCATCAAGCCCAACTGTCAACCCAGCACTAAACCATGTCCTCAAAATTCCTCCAGGGATGGTGATTCCACTACTGCCCTGGGCAGCCGGTGCCAGTGCTTAACCACCCTTTCAGTGAAAAAGTTTTTCCTAATATTGAATCTAAACTTCCCCTGGCGACAGCAGGTAACTGTTACAGGAAATACTGTCTTGGAGACACATGCCCTTGGGATTTGTGGGCAAAGCCAAGTAGGGATGGTCTTCAAAGGTGCAGGGCACCCAAAAGCTTTTCTAAACAAACTGAACTGGATCCTGCCGACATGTGAGTGCCCTCCTTCTCCCTAACTGCCGGCTCAGTTGCCTCCTGAGGACATCTCCTTTGATGCTGCAGGTTGCAGGAGCATTACATCCCTCTTTCATGCAGGCAAATACACCCAATTCCCCTGAGCAGGAAGCTGCTCAGGGCAGTGCTGGCAGTGCAGGGCAGGATGGCAGCATGCTCCTGCTTCCACCTCAGTGCACAGACCCAGCAGCCAGCTCCAGAGCAGTGGAGAACATGGGACTGCCCTTTCCAGGACAACCAACCATTGGGAGGCTCCAGCCATATCACTACCCTGCCCTGAGGTTTCCCCAGGCACTCACAGCAGCTGTGGCCTTCCCAGAGCCTTACCCCAAGCAAGGATCCCCATTTCCTTTTGCTAGGTCAGCATGAGGTTGACAGCAGTGAGGTGAGAGGCTCTGTCCCTTTGGGGTAACACCAGGGCTGGGCACCCACAGCACAGTGTCAAAATCCTGGCCCATCACCCTCCTCCTACTGATGAAGAGGAAGACAGAGAAACCTGCACCACAACGGAACCAGCCCTCAGTTTAATTTCTCCCCTCTGCATGGTGCAGATCCCAGGCTCGTGTTTTCCTGCATTAAGTCTTCCCCAAATTCATCCCTTCTGGCTTTTAAGCTCGCATCAGCATAGAAGCTTAGTTTTAATTTTAAGCCAAATAAGCATGATTGTATCTATTTCCCTGATGATAAGGCACATTGCAGGCTGGATTTGCAATCTCACTACTTCATTTATTTAGTCCTTCTTGGAAAACAGATAAGCTCACCCATCCGATGGCAGCACGCGCGCCCGCACTTTATCACAGCGACGCCTCTGTCTTTTCATGAAGAACTTGATATGCTCAAATTATTAACTATCAAAGCAGAACACTTTAGAAATGATAGAACAGCACAGAAATTGTAAAGGAAAGCAGATCAGTTGTCTGGAAATCTCCCAACAGCTAATACGCTCAAATTGTAATCTAAATGTCTTTTTGTTTTGAATTGTCTGGGATTAGGGTTGGGAAAAGACTCAATTATTCTACTCAAACTCTTCTGAATTATTTATGAAAACCAAATAAAGGATAAATTGGGCACTGATGAACCGAGGACCTGGCGATGAAGAGAAAGTTGGGTACCAGAAAACAAGCAATTTTCCCTCAATAGGAGTGTTTACTGTTTCTCCCCGGCCGTGGGAGCTGACAAATTGTCTGCTGCCCTGCACCCGCTCCCCCCACCAGCCCCACAGCCCTGGCCAGGCTCTGTCCTTCCCTTCAGCCCTGAATGGGATCTGCGTTATTGTCTATCGATCTGCCAGTAATGGGAAAGGTCAAACCAAGACGTTCCTTTATTACCTCTGCTTGCTCAGGAACCTCATGGAGGTTTAGTGATGCTCAGAGATGCATCACACCAGTGCCCAGGGCCAGCCTCTCCCTTTGCTACTGTCCGCTTTAAAGACGGGGAAAAAGAACATGAAACTTCAAAATCCCAAGACATTTTTGCCTTCATATTTCCAAAAGAAATGGACATGGAGTCCAGGTTGGTGGGGTTGTGCAGCCTCAGACTCCAGGCAAAGAAAGGCACATGGAAAAAACCTTCATCTCCTTTGTATCTCACAAGCCAGGCAAGTCTGGACTACCCACCTCTACTACTTCCCCATCCTTTCAGCCCACCAGTTTGCGGTGTTGGACCAATCCACCAGGAGAGCCAGTCCTGGCAGTCCAGTAACATGAGAAGTCACTGACACCATAGCCATGGTGTTCCTCAACAATACATCGGTATTTTTGTAATTTCTGTAATTTGCTATTTTGAAACAAAAGCTGCATTGTTTCCACCTCTCAAAAATTAAAAAAAAACCCTTGGCTAATTAAATGTAACATCCTCTGATGTTCACATCCCAATGTGGCCCTTGGATCCAGCCTGGCATTCGAAGGATGCTCCTGTGGGTACGGCAGAAACCTTCAAGGCAGGGGTTGGATTTGGATCCTCCTTGAGCCCCTGGTGCCTTGTACATCAGCTGCTCCACCTTGGCAAGGACCTGCTGCTTCTCCCACCAGACACAGCCCTGCAGCCTCTCCCTGTGCCCTGTGACACCTGTGAGGCATCTCTGGGAGCTCTCCATGGACCAGCATCAATTTGTCCAACACTTGGACAACCTCAGAGAACAACACCTACCCCTGGGAGATGCCAAGGCACACAGTGCCTTGCCACAGCAGGAAGGATGATAGAGATGCCATGAGGCATCAGAACCGCTGCTCCCCATCCCTGCCTTAGCTAAAGACTCCTAGGCTGTGCTGCTTTCCAGCATTCTCCTTCTCTGACTCTCCCCCATCACCATCCAGCCCCTTTGAGAGCCTCTCCACCACCTTTCCACGCAATTCTCACATCAATTTCCAGGCTCTGTGATTCAATCACAAACCCCTCTTAATGAAGCGGCCGGCAATCTCCCTGCCATTCAGCTCCCACACCACGTGCTCTGTCAAGGACTTGGCTTTTCCAGTGACTCTACTGTAGGTCTGAGCCTGTCAATTATCCCCTTTGCCCCAAATAACCCACCCAAAAACCAAACTCAGATCCCGTGGTAATGACTTTCTACTTGTACGAAACCAGCTCCTGGGCGAGAGCCAAAGAGCCGGATCTGTTTTGGGCTTTAAATCGAAATGAAAAGAAACACTCGTCTAGCACTGGGTTTAATTAGCTTTAAAGCAGCAGCCAGCCCAGGGACTGCTGTGCCGGATCCAGCGCAGCCGATGGCGCCCGGCACGGCCTCGGCAACCCCCGGCACGGCCTCGGCTCCCCTGGCACGGGTACTCAGCCCCGGGCGCCTGCTGCAAACCACCCCGGGAGAACACCAGCTCCAGAGGGACCATGCAGCTCAGCCCAACACAGGTGGGCTCCAGCAGGCTGGGTCCCTGCACACCAGGCTCCCTGAGCTGGCAGGAATTCTGTTACACATATTCCCCAACATCTGCACCCAGCTGACTTTGGAGCTTTCAGACCTTCCTCTTGGGGCAGAGGAATAAGCTTGGTGCCTCCTTCAAGTCCCAGGATGGGATGCCATTTTTTTAATACACAGTAACATCTCTGTCCCTAAGAAGTTTTAGCAAAAAGAACTCTTTCTGAAGCACTCCATACTGCAAAGCAGTGGTACAGAATGTAAGAGAAGAGAAGTTCAAAATGAAGTGCATGCAGAAAACACAGCACTCACTAGGGTGAGGGCGGGCAGGAGAGGTGAGAAGGGATGGTCACAGCATGCATCCGAGATCTCACCTTCGAATCCACTCCCTCCATCACCCAAGAGATCTGCAATCCTCCCTGATGCCCTCACACCCACAGCACCTCACACCCACACGGGATCTCACAGTGATGACCCCTCCACAGCAAGCAGGGGCGGTGCGTGCTCCGAGCAGTGCTCCCAAGCAGGGGCAGCAGCAGGTTACCACAGGCAGGGTGTGGGAGTGCTTCCTGACACCGAGATAACAGGTTTTCTTCAGGTTTTGGCTCAACACGCTTTTTTCCCCTCCCTGACTGCAGTCCTGGCAGCTGTGTCCTGCACACCCCCCAGCCATAACCACCTTCCTCCATCCACACTGGGACCAGGGAAGTCTCCAGCTGCCTCATTCGCAGGACTCCCTCCTCATTTCCAGCCAGCTCTGTTAGCCCTTCACTCTCTCAAGCATAAAATTGTTTGTTAAAGCTCATGAGTCACACAGATTTTTAGAGAAAGAGAAAACAACGGGAACAATGGGAGCCCTGGGAATAGTTTTTGGTTGTACAAACTGTCTTGATATCAGCTTGAGGCGGCACCTCTGTGGGTGCAGCCCTGTCTGCCCTAACCCACTCCCCTCTGGACCTCCCAGTCCTACATCCCTGCTGTTTTATCACATTTTTCCAGCCCTTTCCAAAATGAGAGGGGTGTCAATACTCAGTAGCAAGGTTTTGCAATGTGGCAATGCCAGGAGTGTGTGTGCAACCAGATATTATCCGGCCATGGGGGAAGAAATCCTGAACTCCCATGTCCATTTGGGAGCCAGTCTCCTATCTCTTCATCTAGTCTTGTTTCCTCTTGAAATGCTGGATGTTAAAAATTCAATGAACAACAGAACTCAAAATAGGAACAAGAAGCATTTTTGTCTGGCCCTTCTCAGCATTCAGAAGACAATGGTTTTAATCAGTTATCCCCACGCTGGCATGGGAAAACTGACAAAGCCAAACCTTTCAACAGAGACAGATTTTCTCCCCATCCAGCCCCATAAAAGCATGTCCAGTCTTGCTTGGCCACAACCATTAAAGTTCTTCTCCAAGCATAGAAGAGTACAGCAACTAAATTCACACTGCACTGGGTCATTATATACCTAATGCAGGAGGAAAAAAACATGATCCAATGCAGTAAGAATTACTTTTTAGAAGGGAAACAATGAGAATATTTGCTAAAAGAGTTAAATCCTTGTAAAGAGATATAAAAAGGCACCTTTCAAAACACGGAAGCAATATCTAAACAAGGCAAGCAGAAAATAATGTAAATTGTATAAATTTGTGGTTTCCCCTTCATCCTGAGCCCTGCCTGCAGCTGCAGTCCCCTCGCCTCCCAAAGGTCCAGAGTGAGGGAGAAGGGCAATGAGGATGTCCGGTGGGATGAGATGCACAGCAGAGCCGAGACTGCACAGGGCTCTCCAGCTGAGAAAGGACGGCTGGAGGGCTGGCAGGCAGGTGTTCTGCACAAAAAAAGCAAGCTTTTGTCCCTCCAAAATATATTCCAGCAGCGCAGGTGAGCACTGTGGATCCCAAATAGCTCTGGAGGTAATGACTAACACAGCAGCTAAGGCAGTGACTCAGAGGCAGCATCCAAGGGAGTCCCCGAGCTGCTGATGGCTGGGAGATAGAACCAGCGGCTATCATTACACACTTGCCTTGTTCTTAGATTCTCTCCTTAGACACTGACAACTGTTCCCTGTCAGGAACAGGAGAGAGGCTTGATGACTGCAGTCAAACCAGCGAGGCTCGTGCTCACATCCCCAGCAGCTCTACAGCCAGGGGCAGGATTGCACTAATGTGTCACTAACAGAAGCAGAAATCCGTCCTTCAGGCATGTCTTACTCCCTGCTGCAGATTCAGATCCACGGCAGGGATAACCTGAGCAAACACTCTCTCCTTCCAGCTCCCAGGGTGGGGAGCATGACCAGCACCTCCTTGAAGGGACCCGGGGAGATGGGTACCAGCCACCACGCTCCATTTGCAGACAAGTTAAGAGACAAACGAGCACTAATGAGACTAATTAAAACCACCAGATTGGTACTGCTATCACTGCAGATGCAAAAGCTGTTGGCAGCTGCCCACATCCATCCTCTGCCTTCAGGCAAAGCAGTGCAGCAGAGCCATGCCCAGGGCACCATCAGCATCAGGTTTTAGCCCCGAAGGCTCTGCTGCCCAGGCAAGGGGCAGGGGAGGACAACTGTCACCTCTGCGAGGGAGAGAGCCAAGACAGAGGCCTGGTGCCTGGGACAGTCAGGAAAGAGCCCGGGCAGAGCCCCGTGACAGGCACAGATAAATATAATCACCCTCCCTGGCAATGGCCCCTTCGCGGATGTTTACAAACAGCTCAGTACTTTTCCATGTTAAGAAGCTTGTTTTTCCAGATGCCTTGTATCGGGTGGTTTTTAATGTGTATAGTTAATCCCTTCTCACAGAGTCTTTCATAATAAACATCACCCCCTGACCTGACTAATAACTATGTAACACTAATGCTTTTGATTTTTTTATCTCCTGCCCGGGTTGTCAGGGGGAATGCATGTTTCTCTGGGACAGCAGCTCCCAGACAAATGGGGACACGACTTGGAGAAGGGCAGGACAGGTTGGTGAGTCCACACACATACAAATCCCCTGTTCCCCCAGCCCATCCTCCAGCATGGCCATCCCTCAGGACATGCCTGCACCCTCTGCAGCTCTTGATAAAGCTACAAGCCATGTGTAAACCTGGAATTTGAGTTACTCTTTGAAAAGATGTGTCCAGACCCAAAACGGCTAGGGGTTCAACATCCTGCTCTCCCTACTACTCTCCTGTGGTTTCCATTCTCAGCAGGATGGACAAGAGAAAAGGTGATTCACTATTTCATGTTTCATGTAATTCACTGTAGTTTGACAGTGGTGTCACTTATGTTTTACATTTCTCAGTACTTGCTCCAACAGGACATGATGCCTGTCCCAGTCTACGCCTGGAATCCCCCGGTGTTCCTGGGAGAGCATGCCAAACCCTGCAGCGTTTCACAGATGACAAGCAGCGGATCCCACACATGGATGAGACGGGTTCATGGGTGCTCACAGGAAGAGTAGAAGTTGGGTCACTCATGGAAAAGTTTGGAAGATACTGTTGGAGAGGAAATTCATACTGCAGTGACCTCCAAACCATCTCCCTGCACTGCTGCAGGTCTTGGGGTGATACTGTATCCAACCTCAGATGATCTCCTGACCCCTGGGTTTCAGCTGGCGCTGATTTCCAGCAGACCTAGACACCAGCAAGTGCAGGGGCGATGCACACAGTGAGGGGAGCACAGCTGGGATCTGGACTGTTCCATCTGCTTGTGTGCCCGCCATGCTTTTGTAAAAGATGGTTTCTCAGCTTGAGCATCCTGGCCAAACTCCAGCTGGAGTAATCACACATCGCCTCCCCAAATTCCCCTGGAGTTTCAGTTCAGATCAGCCACAGAGGTTCGCTTTCTGTCCCAACTGTTGCTAAGCCGGGCACTGTTCAGCTTTTGCTCCACTTTATTTGTTCCACAGCTACATTTCACTGAGAACCGTCCTCGCGGGATAATGCAGCATGAAGCAGAGAGATGAGCCCTCTGCAGGCATCTGATTTGTCTCCCCAGGTGCCATGGACTAAGATCTAGTTTTCACTCCAGCTGTTGTAGAGCAGCAACTTGGGTCCAGGTCTTGCCATCCTTCATCAAGTCCAGAAGCATTTTCACTTGGAATCTTGGACTTATATCCAGTAACAGCCAGGTAAATACCTAGATGGCTGATTAACTCATAATAAAGACAAAAATGTGTCTGCACCAGTGAGGCAGAAAGATGTCCCAGCCCTTGGAGGAGGATTTTACTGGGCGGCAGCAGCATGGCACCTACGACACTGTCGTGACACAAGTCACATCCTCTCCCATCTAACATGGGGCATCTCTGTGGCAGGGACTCCTGACAGCACCTAAAGGGCTCACCCAAGGCCCTTATGGACACATCAGGCACAGGAATGGGCTGTTATTTCAGAGAGGGGTAACGGTGCCACAGGAGGAGATGCCCTAAATGCTTCACTTTCCAAGGGAGGATTCAGCTCACAGAAATCTCCCCCACACCCACACTGAGAGACAAATCTATAACCAAAACCCAACATTACCAGTGCTAATATTCAATTTTCTAACAGCCTTGTCAGCAGTCAGTGACATTTACAGCCCTGGTTCTTGCTCTGGACTGTTTCTTATTAATTCAACTGGTAGTAACAGCTTTCCAGTCCTTCTCTTTACCCAAGGCACAAATAACTTGGACTTTTTCAGTCTGTGTCCTCTGCCAACACAGATATATCAATGTAAACCTGTCAGAGCAGTAAGAACCAAGTGCAGCTGTAATTCAGGCAGTGACCACAGGAAAACCTCAAAATCTCTACTCAGCTTGATGCAAAAGGAGGATGTTACAGAGGTTTGTGCTCAGCAGGCCACAGCGTCAGGAGAGGCGAAACACAGAGGACTTGGGGAGTTCACATGAGCCATGCCAGCTTCATCTACTTCTAAACTTAGCACTATCTGACTCCAGAACCCAGTCCAGAGGGAAGGGAATGTGAGAACAATGTCCCTCTGGCTTTGCTCACGCTGCTGCTGAAATGAAGATGACCACTGCCAAACACTGCGGTTGCTACAACAGCTCATGCCTGGTATAGTTTCCACGGCTAGTGGAAATGTATCCGAGGCACACAAGGAAAACAGGACACAGCACCACCCCTTCCAGCACAGTCCTGGGGACAAACAGCTCCTCCCACCCAAGGCCCAGACCCTGCACTACAGGGCCAGCAGGTGAACCCAAGCAGTGTCCCCAACGGGCAGCACTGCCCATACCAGCGAGGGGAAACCCTGCAACAAGGTCAGCCACTGATGGCCTCAGCTTACTGTCCTTGAGCCCCATGACCGGGAGAAACCAACACAACACAGTCTGCAACTCAGCTGTGCTGTCTCTCATTTCACACCTCTCCATGCCTCCCACTTGTTCACGGGGAGGAGTCTCCACATCACCCTCCCCAGGGCTGTGACCTGTGCCATTAATGAAAGGGCACCCAGGCGGGCACTCAAACCAGGGAACCCTGGCATGCAGACACCCCTGTCCTGTAGGACCTCCCAGTCCCACCAAACTTAACTTCTCTTTCCTTGCATCAATAGGGATGGCGTGGGCACAAGGACCCCCACCCTTCACCAGAGATGCTCATCATGTATCCTCATCAGCTCCCTCCCCAGAAGAGCTGGGGTTGACACCGCTGTTGGGAGTTGTGGCTCTGCAACATGGGCTCTGCTTTCTTGGAGATGCCTTGTCCTGGCACCTATTGCCCACAGCCAGCCACGGGTGCACTGGCTGGCACATCTGAGCAGGCACAGTCCCATGGGAAAACTCCTTTGGGAAAAGCCTAAAAGCCCACGTACCTCAGACGGCTTCTTCTCCTTCTGCCGTGACCAGGGGGATTTGGTATTCGGAATTTTGGAGCATCTGGAGGTGGACGTGGTGTGACCTGCAACAAGGCAACACAGACAGGTTACCTGGGAAAGAAGTTTTTTCCATACTTTTGTCACCAGCCCCACTGCTACAGCCTCAACCAACACTATGGGTCAGCACTAAGAGGGAATAACACCTTGACAACGATATTCTTTTCGTGCAGTATCATCACCCCTGCTACCACCTCTAAAAGGGAAGGGTAGCTAAAGACTGAAATGTGCTGGAACCACTACATTACTGATCTTTATTTCCAACCCATCTGTGTCATTATCACTTAAATATAAGACTGTATTTGTTACTAATAAATAACAAACTGACTATTGGAATTTCTGTGTAATAATTATGACAGTCTTCTCTATACAAGGACTCCTCCACATTCCACTATATATAAATGTTTCTGTGAAGTTGCAACAAAATAACGATCAATAGGCCTATTTAACACTGATTTTATCCTTGGAGGGCTAAATAGGAGGAAACAACACCGTGCACATAAGCAACACCCAAACACGATGGAGCCATGTACATGAGGACCTTGGGAAGGGCTCTGGCCAGGAGCTGAGCTGACTCAGGGATCAGGCTGTAGTACCACTGTGGTGGGAAAAGTCTGTTTTCCCACCAGCTCAGGCAGTTGAGCCCACGGAAATCTCACATGCCTATTTTTGCTGGCAGGGAAGAGGCACCTGCTCACCCTGTACTTTTTATTTGCAGTGCACTTTCTTGTACTTCACAAAATGAAGACCAAATGTGGGGAAATCACTTGTTCCCAAAAGACAGCTTTTTTTTTGAAGTGTCAGGATAGATGTCATTAAAGAGGGTTCCATATAAATGAAATTCTTTATAACATGTAACATTATAACAGAGCATAACAGGACAAAGCCCAGAGCAGACCTCCCTACACTGCAGCTACATGGACACGCTGCTTTACTCAGCAAGCTGCTCCAAGGAGTGCAGCAGCAGCTCCACAGCTTTCATGGACAGATCAGCCACTGATTTCCACCTTGCCCCCTCTTCTCAAGCTACAATGTGATGCTACAGCTATACAGGCTTGGATAACACACCACAACTACCCTTTCCTGGCAGAGGCATGAAAAAGAAGGTCACCACTCTGTTTACAACTATCCTGCAGGAGAGCATTTGTCAACAGCTTAGATATCACCTGCAGCATAAATATCCAAGCCCAACCGAGATAAGGCCATGTTGTTTAATACCATGATTAAAGATGCCTTACCCTCGAAAGGCAGCGAAGCCAGCGAGCACAGCTCGGCTCCATAAGCTTTTGAGCATGTGGGGATTAGGAGACGGGAAGTTTGGAGCATGGCTTCCAAAACAAACCCCTTTCTGAGATAGAGATGTTTCATTTTACGAGAAGCAAGTGGTGTTGACAGAGCCTGAAACACTTTCCGCAGGCACAGCTCAGCCCCCAGGCCCTCCAGGGCTCCAGCAGGATGGGGGTCCCCGCTGGCAGCCAAACAGCAGGTTCCCGTCGGCAGCTGTGGTGCAAACTCCACTCACACTGACAATTTTTTTGGCTAAAGCTGTGGGAACAGCAGCCAAACCCAGCAAGATCAGCCTTTCCATAACCCCCTGTAATCTCTCCATCATCCTGTTAGGAAAAGGCACAGAAGTTTAGTGTCTTTAGTAAAGTCCCTTTCGTTCTCGGATATCCAGCAGCCAGATCCTGTAAAGTGTGGAGAGCAAATTCCCAGCACGGCCCAGATGAAACTACTGTGACATTTTTAAGAAACCAAGAGCAACTAGTAAGAAACTCTGGAGTCCAGACAAGGGATTAGGCTGGTGCCTCGAGGGTACTGAACACCGAGGCACTGCGGTATGTCTGCAGCGGGTGAAACCCTGGGATAAGTGGGAGAGGAAAGCTATTTATAGCCAAAATTCAGCACATTTGCACATGTTTATTGTTGAACACATGCTTCTGTGCCTTCCTGAATGAGGATGAAGTGAGGTAGATGTTGAAAAGCAAGCGTGGGCTTGCAAGTTTTGCTGGGTTGAGCCTTATCCCTTTTCCCACATCACTCTTCAGTTTGCAAGAAGGGAACAATGCGGCTCCAGTTTTACTCTGACTCCAACAAAAACTTCCCTTTCCCCCAGTACAACCCAAATCAAGAGCAAACTAGTCTCAGGCTGCAGCTCACAGGAAAGGACAACTCATCTACAAAGGGTGTTTGCTGCTTTGTTAGCAGATCTGCAATCAGCAGCTCTCCTCGCCCAGACTCTTCACACAAGGGAGACACTCTCATCAGTTAAGAGGAGCCACAGCCAAGTGTTTAAATAAATTGGTATCAGCTTGTTGCTGCATTTCTGACAAACCCAGCCCTGTACACAATTCATTGTGCAGAGACTTCCCAGTAAATGCAGTTTCCTCCACTCTTTGTAAAGTAATTATTCAAGCATTTTGACTGCTGGAGGTGAATCTTGTTCAAAGCTTTGAATGAAAGGTCTTACTGTCAGTGGTGTCTGAATTATCACTGCTGATGGAGTACTTGCGTCGTTTTTCTTCCATCTGTAACAAAAGAAATTGAACATTACACTCAATGTTCAGAAAACTCAGCTCAGCACCAAAGCACCGTTATCTGAGTATCTGCACACCCTCTTACCCCAGCACCAGTCAGTCCTTATCCTCAGAACAGATAACTACCCGGAGGCCCAAAAAAAGGGAAGAAAACAATTCTCACTGATTTTTTTTTTTCATTTTAATTGTCTCTCTACCAGCTTTTCCCACTCCCAGGAGTTACAGTGGGTGCGTTTGGATCACTCAGCTTTGCATGGAAATTTGTCTATGCAGGATTTGCATCCAGAAGCCTCTTCCTCAGCAAGAGCACTGCCAAGGGAGGAAGCTCCACCATGGATGGGAGGATGCCCTAGCAGGGACCGTGGTGCTGTTGGACAGGAGGAAGAGATGTCCTGGGAACCACCTGTCTGAGCTGCAAAGTTGAGAAGCGTCAAGACAGAAGAATGGAAACTGCACACTCTCGGTATGTCTGCAGGGGGAAGTACAAGCATCCCAGAGCTGAAGAGAGCCCCTCTGTACCACAAGCCTGGGGTTTTACCCTCTGACTCATCTTCCCATTCAGCCGGTATCTACTTCTTTTCAGAGTTCGGGAGTATCTGTCACACAGCCCAGCCCGAAGCACTTCCCATCACTGCGCACTGCTCTGCCGGGAGCTCCCTCCGGCAGCACCGACAGCACCAGAGCTCCCGGGGCTGAGCAAGTGCCTTCTGCACAGCTGCCGCGATTTCTCTATCCTCTCAGAGCTAAAATCACAGCAGCGGGTACCACTGCACTGATGAGGAGACCCGTTTCAAGCTCAGCTGATTTGCTCTGAGACTTTGAACGAGCCACAGGAGCGCTTGAAATCAGCAGGTTCTCCTGAACTGGCCCCGTGAGAACCAAGCTCTCGGAACTCAAAGTCAAAGTAGGTGCTTCAGGAAAAAAAAAGAAGAAAGGTATTTTAACTTTTGAAGATCCAAAGTTTACCAAAGTGGCTGGTGGCTGATCAACGTGGCCCCCAATACAGGGCTTGGATGGAAAGGGCTACCCATGGACCAGACAACTATCCAATAGGCTGTGAGCCAAAATAAATCCACAGAAAACAATCTTAACCTCATGGAAATCTTCCTAGTACTTTCTGAGATATTTTCGAAGAATCTGAATGTGTTGATATGTAATACCGACTATTGCTTCAACAAGTGGTAAATGGGAATGATAATGAAACACTGGGTTTGAGTGGTTTGGTTGCAGCAGGTACAAGCAGCACAGAGACTGGGATAGCAAACTAGAGCATGACATTTACCCCCAAACATCAGGAGATGTTCCACATTAGCATATAAAACCCTTGCAATAGCCGTATTTTACAATACAAGTGCTATTGCAGCGTTATAAGGGAAAATACTACAAAGTATCCTAAACATTTTAACTATCAGTGTTGTGGTAAGGCATTGCCCTGTCAAAATGTGACTTAAAACACTCCCTAAGAATATGGCAATATCAATACTTTCCCCCTGGTGATCCAAGGGGAAACAGATGTTATTAAACCAGTCTTGTTCCAAGTAGCCATTAGATTTTGCTTGCGGGAAATGAAATTGAAGATAGCTCTAACTGCAGCTTACTTACTTTTCGTGAAAATCCTACCTGAACCTTTTAAACTGGTTCCTACTGGTCTGAAGTGGCAAACAGACATTTGGAGCACAAAGAGCAATGCTTTTATTGATTCTGGAGTTCTTAATCACAGAGATTAAATAAGCCAAAGCCAAGAGGAGGAAAAAAACCACCTGAGCAGAAGTAAAGGAATGCTACTTATAGCCAGTGAGATTTCCCAGGTTTCCCACCTTTGCTTTTACAGCAAGACAGCATCACTGACATCACTCTCCTTCCAAGGCAGGGAAAAAGGTTTACAGTCAATGCTCAGCAGAGGTAGCAGGAGGCTGGCACTGGTTTTGGCTCTGATATACATGAGGAGATGCACTGATCACCTCTCTAACTGCACTTGGTCCCTGCACCATGCTTCTGTCCTACACCTGCCTACAGAATTAACACACTCACTATGTATCAGGATGAATTGATACTCAATACAGAAACGGTTCACATTGCAGGTAAAAATAGTGTCTGTACTTCAGTAAATCATTTTGCCACTGTTTGGCAGGATCCAAGACAGCATCCTCCAAACCAAACTGCATTAAATTTCTGAATGAAATTCTGGCTTGAGCAAAGTACAGCCATCTCTGAACAGCAGCACTGAAAGGCTGGGCAGGGGATGGCACACAAGGTACTGCATGCCTGAAGGGAGCAAAAGTTTTGGCCAAAACCAGGCCACTGCAGAAAACGGTTACTTTCCAGGCCGTGCCAAGAAGATGCTGTTTTCTGAGGGACTCATCTTGAGCAGCCAAACAGTAGTAAAATGCCCGGCACTTAACAGAGGTATTTACTGTAGAAGGGTAATTGGGCCATTTCACCATCTGTATCCCAGAATTGTAAAGTCTGATGGTGGCTGAGCTCCCACCGCCCTTTTGGCACCCGGGGAGGCGGGGGGGACGACAACCCACTGCCCACATCCCTCCCAGGGCTGGAGCTCCAGCTCCCACAAGCTCTCAGGAGCAATTCAGTTGGTGAACTACTGAGCAACTTAAGTCCCCACAAAATATGGTCTCTGCTCCAAAATTAATCTTTTGTTTACATTAGAAGTTAATTTCACCTTTAACTGACCCATTCCCCACATGGCATCATTATTAAAGTCATAAACAAATACCAAAAAAATTTGTAATACTTTGAAAAGGTCACTGTTAGGTCAAACTTGGCCCAAAATCTAGTTTTTACAGAGCCAGAAACCAAGTGAAAGGTTTCTGTGTAGGCTTGCTTAAAAAATTCAAACAGAAACAGATGTGGGTTTCTTTTATAAACAAATGAACATCCCCCTGAAGTGTCTGCAACTCAAATCCACAGGCATAGCCCTGGCTAATGCCTGAAAACCAAAAAACTGAACTGCTTGCAAACCAACACATGTTTAGCATTGCCTTTGTTCAAGCTGAGAAAGGCAGATAAATGCTAAACCAAGGAATATGATGGCCCTTCATCAGCCTAAACAAATGTAAATCACTACGTCTTTGGACAAATTAGCACCAGGATTGGTGTTAAAATGGAGATGATGGCCTGAGGCTGGCTGGTCCTGCCTCACAGCAGGGGAAGGTTGGAGAGGAGCTCTTGGGAATGCAATTTTGCCCAGCCAATGCAACCTGGGAGAGGTGAAGGCAAAAGTATTCCCGGCACACAGAGACACCTGTGCCCAGATCCTGAGCTCAACTGGGCACACTGCCAGGAACAGGCACCCCCTCCCATCCACACTAAACCAAAATGCCTCATCCAGCCTTCAGCCAGCACAGAAATATTCCTCTGTGGACCCCTCCACCAGCCCTGTGCTCTGGGGAACCCCCTGGTGTTTCCCAGCTCCCTGCAAACTCTTCTGCACATCCACGTGGGATTTGGAGATTTTAGTGGCATCCCAGCACCAGTGCAGGGGCTGTTTCCAAGAATGAACCATTCTGAATTGTGGTAAGCGAATAGAAAAATTCATCCATGCCTGTACTCCCCACTTCCACAGGGAACGGGCACAGAAACCTGCGTAAGTCGCAGCAAAAAAAGATTAAAAAAAAAAAAGAAAAGTATTTGGTCATCACCTCTTCCCAGCCTCCCCGCAAGCTGAGGGATGCGCCGCGCTCGGTCCCCGCGCCGTCACCTCTGACGCTGTGAGCAACACCGGCTGAATGATGTGCTCTGTTTGTGAGCTGCAATGAGACTGCAGAAAAACCACTTCCCTGTTTGTTCTTCCAGCCCAGAAATAGGAACACAAACAGAACATAGTGCCCCCAGCGGCACGCACGCGGCTCCGGCCACCGACCCCGCGCCGGGGACCCCCGTCCCGGAGCCTGTGCCCGCCGGCTGACACCGAGCCATGGGGCTGCTCCCAACGCACCCCTCAGCGCTTCCCCTCTGCCTTCAATGTGCTTTTCCCTCTGTCTAGGAACACCAGCCAGTTGTTAGAAAGTGTAGTAAGAAGGGTGGAGGGCTGGAACATCCCAGTCTGCACACCGTGGGAGGGTTGTCCTCGTCCCATTGCCTTTTCCCATGAACAAATTCTGGAGCCAAGTGCTGCTACAGAAAGCTCTGAGAGCAGCAGCATCCCCCAAACTGGCACAGCCCCAATTTCATAGTAACAGAAGAACAAACTTTTGGACAGCAGCGGGGCCAACAAGACCCTGAGCAAATCATGGTGCTCAGCCCCTACATCTGGGAGGAAGCTTTTCTTAACCTCCCTGGTAGCCCTGCAAAGTGTTGCTAAACGGCAGGATCCTGGTACCCAGAACAACCATTTTTGGGGCAGCAGAAGCCTGTCCCTACCTGCCAGGGCTCGTCTGTCCCTTGCCTCCTCTATAGGCTGCTGGCAGCCCCAGCTTTCCAGCAAAAACTCAGGTGCCCAGGTGAGCAGCAAGCCATCCCTCCTCTCCTCCACACCAACTCTGCTGTCTTGGCTCCCCGGGGCAAAATTGAATCTCATTTCAATTTAAAACAAAACAAGCCCTCATTTACTTCCTGTGCTTTGCCTTTCTCCACTACTACAAGGGAATTTTTTTTTCTTTACTACTCACATTTATAACTTTACTTGCCTCTTCTGACTCGTTACCTTCTAATTACCTATTTTTTGTTTAGCAAGCCCAGACAGAGCACAGGTAATCAGAAAGGTTACTGAGGTCACTGGGGCCACCCCTGCCTTCGGAGGGGAAGGTGCAGGCAGGGACACAGGGCACGAGAAGGGACACCGGGCACAACTCCATGCCCACAGCCGGCTGCCCCATCCTGCAGGTCTCTTGAGCATCAGAGGAAATCAACAGGAGCTACAGGCACTCCAATCTTTGCATGAAAACGCACAGAAAAGTAAAGACCAGACCTGATCTGAAGGACCACCCACCCACCAACTTTCAGAACGTGGGTGTCACACGCTATCAGCAGCCATCAATACTTTAAAGGAATTGCATCTCCTTGCCTACAGACCCCCTAACGTGTACCCTCCATCCTTTGCTCCAAGCCTACATTTTAGAACGTCAGCCTCAATTTTCCTAAGAAAAACAAATTTAACCTTCGATTTAACCTTTCTGAAAGCTATTTTTACTTCTGTCTCAAGCTTATTTTAACCCCAGTAGCCAATAAATGCTTAAAGGTCAAACACCATTCCTAAAAGCCGGGCTCCTTACCCCTGGGAAGAAGGCTGAGATCACTTAATTTTTTTTCCCCCAAGCAAAATCTTCTCTTAGAAATGTCCCAGCGGTCGGAGGGTGCTGGCTCAAGCCCTTCGAAACAATTTTCACTGTGGGAGCTGAGAAGGCACTGAGAATTTTCCCTGTGAATGCCATACCATCCTTCTCTTCCCACTCAAAAAGCGCTCCAAATGTATAGGTACAGAGAGAGGGGATTTTTTCCCCCCCTAATTGCAATCGAGGTTGACAATTCAGCAGCCTCCCGCCTTTGCAGCGCTTCCCAACTTCCAGCTCGCTGCTCCCACCCCGGGCGCGGGGCAGCGGGGAGGGCGCTCCCAGCCCCGCATCCTGCCTGGGAAGCGGCTCGGCAGGTGGGGAAGGGGCAGCAGCGCGGGGGGGGGCGGCGCGGGCGCCGCCGGTTTCCCCGAAGGATGCGGGAGGGAGCCTGGGGAAGGGGCAGGTGGCCGGGGAGAGAAGGGGGGACGGAGCGGGGGGACGCGGTATGTTCTCCAGCGCGGGTGATGCCGCGGGGGGAAGCGGCGGTGCCTCCAGGCCCGGCAGCCCCGGGACCCAGCGGCGTGGTGCGGCGGGCGAAGGCGGCGG
>VWZT01005326.1:16660-64125 GCA_013397055.1 Pachycephala philippinensis | reverse complement strand
ACCCACCCACACATCCACCCCATCTCCCAGTCAGAGGAGCAATGCACACCTGGCACAGCTCAACTGGTACACTGTCAAAGGCACTTTATATGATGAATGATATGATGAACACAAAAAATATATGGCTAAAATAACTTTTACATACAAGAAGTGACTGGAGGGATGGACAGCTGATTTACTGACACATCAGCAGAACACACCACACAACAGCACCAAGGTTTCTGGGCCACATGCAAGAGAAAAGATGTCAGTTCTGGTAGCTCCTTGCAGAGGAGATCCCACACTGAGCATTTCCCATCTGTGAGCACTGAGGACCTCTAGGCCGTGCACCGTATTTGTAAAATGTCACAGCCACAAGAGCATGGAGACATGTTAGATCACCAATTCTGTCATCTCCTGGGACAGGATTGCAGCTCTTCTGCAGAGGATGTACCAGCTACTGATTTGAATTTACCTTTTTCCTTTGAAAGTAGCCACTCTTTGCTAGCCCTTCCAGGCTGCTGAGCAGCCCCACGTCTGCCTGACCTCCATGGATGAGCTTTGGTGAGCTCCACAGATGACAGGCAACCATTGAAACAACAATTCGTGCATGCCAGGACTTTAACACATTGTATATGCAATGCATACCCCCTTATACTGGTTATAATCTTCAAATCAATCCTACCTGGCAGCGGAAGTTTAACATTAATGACTTTCTTATTATGGATGGAAAAACCTTTCAGAGCTAATGAGCAGAAACAAGATCGCTTGGCTCCTAGCTGAGGAGGTGACTCCGCGGTCACGACCAACACTTGGAGCAGAGCTGTGCCGTGCTTGCTTTAGCACAGCCCCAAGAGTTGGTCTGGCAGGTTACACTGCCTCTGCCTTTGGAGCCGAGACCTGAGTTCAGAAAATGCTTTTTTTAAGGATCTGAGCTCCTTAAAATAAAGATATCGGGAAAAGGTTCTTCACCCAGAGGGTGGTTGGGCACCGGAACAGGCTCCCCAGGGAAGAGGTCACAGCACCAAGCCTGACAGAGCTCAAGGAGCATTTGGACAGTGCTCCCAGGCACATGGTGGAGTTTCTGGGGTTGTCCTGTGCAGGGCCAGGAGTTGGACTCGATGATCCGTGTGGGTCCCTTCCAGCTCAGGGCATTCTATGACTCTATGAACGCTATCAGCAGGGAGGAGGCAGCTACCCATCACCCAGCCCTCAACCCAGAGGCATCACCCTTCCCTGCAACAGGAGCTGGGACTGTGGTCCCAGGGGAAGCCTTGCTCTCCCCAGCCAGGGACAGCTGCCGAGGTGTGAAATGGGCGGGGGAGTGGTTAGTTTAATTTTATCTTGAGAGCCTGGAGAGAACAGGACCCGACCAGTTACACATTTAATTTCCAAGCTGGTCCCTCAGGGCAGGAGGAGCGGGTGAGCCAGGGAGGGTGAGCTCCTGGCCCAAGCGTGCCAGGCATCCCGCAGTGCCCTGGGGTGGTGGCATCTGCCCTGGCATACCTCGGGGAGCAGCAGCCGCAAGCCTGGCTGCTGGAGGAAAAATAAACAACTACAGTGAGTCACAAAGGCAAGCGGCATATGACGGGGACAGGTACTTATGCAAATAAACTCTTAACACCCAGCCAGACAGAGCTGATAAGCCTCCTAGGCCAGCTGGAGGCTTCTTCATCCTGCTGGGGGGAGGAGGAGGAAAACAGCTCTAGGACAACAATAGAAAGCCGAAAAGCAAGAGCAAGGCAGCTCTGGAAAGATTGTGCAGGGATGCCTGGTTTGGGTACCAGTCTGCTGCACCCTGCCGTGCCAGTGTGTCCCTGGGCTGCTCTGCGTCCAGAAGCATCCTGCCGTGCCAGCGTGGCTTAGTGTGTGCTGTGGTGCCCATCACTGGGATCTCCTGGGGGTGCTAGGTGCCTGCCAGGACGCATTTCCCCACACGCCCTCCCCTCGGCAGGAAGGTACTCCATCCTGCAAAGTTTGAGATTTGTGAGGTTGTGGCACAGGGGGTGCACGGGGAGCTGCCTTCCCCCCGTTTGGAATATCCCCATAACTCTTCCCCCTGCCCTCTCAGCTGACCAACCCCCTCAGAAGCATGAATGAGAGGCAAATTATCCTTCTGCAACACTGCTGGGGATCCCTCAGGAAGCTTCATATCTGGCCTGGCTGGGCTGCTGATAATCAGATAGAGGGGTTTAAAATAATCAAGCCTAAGCAGCTGAAATCCAAACTGGAATAGGTAATGGGGTCAGAAAACAAACACTGCAGCCAGGGCACAGCCAGGGGCTCTGCAGGGCACCATGCACTCGGGGTGGGCTGAGCTGGGAGCTGTGGTTCTTCCTCAGGATGCTGCCCAAAATCCAGAGTCTCCCAAGCCCTGCACTTCTCTGGTAGTGGGAAAGCTGTGCAAAAGACCCCAAATGTTTCACAGGGAGTCCTGAGAGGCAGGTGGCACCTTCTCCCCCCGTTGCAGCCATCACCAGAAGCCTGAGTCGTAGAAGAAAGGATTTTGCTGCCCCAGAGCTCCGTTAGTCCCCGTGCCAGCAGTGCCAGCAGCTCAGAAGGTGCAGGACACCTCCCTGCTCCTGTGGCATCATCACCCACTCCTGGTTCACGTGTCCCCATCCCACGCTGGCTCTGCCAACACCTCCACCTGCCTTGCCCACGGGCAGGGAAGAGGGGACAAAAGCACCAAGTAAAGGGGGAACTATTAAGTTGAGGGAATTTGCTTTGCCCGCTGCTCAGATTTCCAGCTCGTTTTAATGACGTAATGTTCCAATGGTGAGAAGCCAAAGTTTGCCCTTCCTGTGGTATTCCCTTAGGAAAAGCATTTTACTGCAATGTGAAACTGAAAATTGAAACAGGCTGGTGCTTCACCAGAGAAAATGGCTCTCCCTTTTCCCTATTCAGTGAGGCGGGGATGAATGTTGTGAGGTTTGAAAGAAAAACTGAAAAAGCCTTTAATTAATCCCTGGAGGCTAAACCCTGCCAGATACGGACAGGATTTCTCCTCTGCCTCCTTTTCGGAGCAAGAACATGAAGCTGCCTTCCTGCTGCAGCTCTTTCTGGGGGATTCTCAGGTCCCAGAGGAGATCCAAAGCATTTTCCAGAGCTTTTTTTGCGGGGAGAATGGCTGCCAGGGAAGCCTCATTGCTGTCCCAGGACAGTGAGGAGACAAGGAGCCCCTGCTCAGACTTTTGGAAGCTTTTACCTGACCTTTCGAGTTCAAGGTCAGGTCTGTTTGTCTTCCCTCCTGACAGACGTAAACTGTTATGCAATATTCAGGAAGTCACTTTTATCAGACTCAATTCAATTTCTAAGATTAAGAGCATGGAAAAACAAATACTAGTGCTGGATGGAAAGTGCTGGCACTAACCAGTCCAACACTGTTTGGACAAGGATTGCTAATAGGGTATCTCTTATTTCCATAAGTCAGTGGAGGCAGGTTACAAAATGTGCTGCTTTTTATGGGGGGCTGATGAGGAGGAGGAGGAAAATTAACCCTTGCTTAGAGGGCAGAAACCATAGAAAAGTTTTTTTGGAGAGTAACTTCTGTGTTTGCTACTGCAGCATCTGGGAGCATCCCAGGATGTAAATTCGGGGCTCAGCCCCTGGCAGAGGGCAGAGGGCAGAGGACTGCACTGTCAACAGTATCTGTGCTGGACACCTTTGCTTGGCTACAGCTGCCCTGGTGCCTGGCAGGGGCGTGGCTGCAGGACAGGTAAAGGCTTTGCTCACAAAAAACCCAACTTGCAAGGGAACAGACAAAATATAGAGCATGGGCAGTTTTCACAGGGATCATCAGCTGGCACAGCACAACAACCTCATTCAGAAAATGTACTGGGAGAAGGCACTTGGAGAAAAGAAATCTTAACTTGCAGAGGGAAAACTGTCCTAAGCAAGACCCAAGCTGGTCCGATGATCCAGAAGCCCTGGAGTCCTTAAAGAAAAGCACCAGGAACTGCAGTGGAGGAGGATGGATTATTTGATCTGTGGAGGTCCATGCCAGGGATCACACCAGCCCCAGCCCAGAAGACATACCTGCTTTCATGACACTTTTTCCAGCCAAGACCCTTATAAAGTTTCAGTAATCACCACTATTGAGACTAGTTCAGTGCTTTTTGTTGGTATAGGAAAAAAATTTGAAATTTAGCTTCCAGCACTGTGAACTCCCTTAATTCAGTACTGTGTATATAGATATTATACACAGAGAAAGTTAAAATGTAGAAATAAGGAGCTCTGGAGTTTGGTAAAAGCTAAGGGAGAACCTGAGGTTTGAAAGAAAACCATTAGCAATAGCAGATTTGCAAGTTCAGCTGTGGGAAGGACCACAAAATCCAAGCACATGCTATATATCTTCTTTTTATTGACTGCTTTGTGGGAAGCTGCATTTCTTGTTGGAGTTGGGAGCTACAGCTTGCACTCTGTGTTGATTTTGATTATAGAGTGGTGGTAATTAAACCTCTGGAGCATTAAGTTACCATTTTAACCAAATGCCTGCTTTTTATCTTGATGGGAAATTGAGAGTGAGACTCAGATTTTCACAGTAAATAAAAACTGTTGGCTGTTTCACAGATAATCCTTTTCCTCGGCTTATGTATGAGAAAATCCTCCTGTACAGTTTCTTCCAGCCTTTTGCAAAGGCACACACTCCTTGAAGAAGCTCAGCAGCAGCACTGCCAGCTTCTGCACACTGTTCAGCTTGTAAAATAATAATTATAATCATAATGTGCCTCCTTAATGACACTTTTAATCCAGAGACCAGTACCCTTATCTCCATGTATGTAAACAGAAACATGCAGAATTTTGCTCCAGTGATATAAGTGGCCAAGGTCAAAGTCAGGAGTTACCCAGCAGCCAGGTTCAGTCTATCAGCAACATCCACTGCCTGGCTCTGAGGTAACGCTCTTATCTACAGACAGATAGGGAAGGTGCAAATCTGGTTAATTCTTAGACAGTTCTGTGCTGACAAGCACAGGTCTGCCTCGCTGCACACCTGTAGCGTAGGAATTGGGCAAATACAGCCATTGCAGGTTGTTGCTTTCACAGCATACCACCCTGAGACTACCTGAACAAGCGGCTGAGACAGGTGAATCCCTTAAATCCACTGTTTTATTGCAATTAACAGCAATATTGCTGAAGTGCAACTGAGATGCTCAGCAAAAGGCTGCGAGGCTGCAGTGTGTGCTGGCTGCCTTCCGTGCAAGCAGGGGCATTAAGTGCTCTGGAGATCAGTGATTCTGATAATAAACAGTTGCTTGTGCAGAGGATTGGGCTCAGCCCTTCCAAAGCACAGCTGTTTCCACAGAGCCTTTCATCCTCTGCTTTCGGAGTAAAGTGCATCCTCCCTGCCCACAGCAGCAGCAGGTTTACCACAAAATGCTTGCAGGGTTTGCTGTCTGCAGAGGCAGGTATTACTCACCCAGTGGCTCCTTATGCAAATGAGCTGCTGTCACTGGGATACCAGAGCCAGGAGCTGGAATTGAGCCTGCTGGAGATGCCCATCTGTGCGTGCCACCCAAGACCAAGGATAGCCACAGGATTCCTTTGGGGCCGTGTTTCTCAGCAGACAGTGCTCCTGCAGATCTGCAGGTTCACTGGTCACGCTGGAACCTCGGGAGCTGCATCTTTTGGTGTGGACCAGAGTCTGAGACTGCATCACTTCGCCTTCACCATCGCTCCCCCTCCAGCCATCTGTTGAGAGGAAATGTCTGTCACAGCACATGGGGCAGGTACAGAGACTCCTGCACACCTCGGGAAAGCTCCTGGCTACACAGCTCCCTCGGGGAGAGCTCTCAGGAGGAGATGCCTCAAGCACACAGAGCTGCTCCCTCTTCAGGAAGGTCACATGAGCTCAGGCAGGATCCGTGTCACCTGCCAGAGATCAGGAGCAGCACTGCTCCTCAGCATCCCACCCCGTCTGCGTGAGGAGTTTGGGATCTGCTCATGGAAACCCAAGCGAACCCTGAACCGAGGTTGTGATGGAGGTTTCTCTAGATACAAACACGGTTGCTGCTGATGTGTTTGGGAACTCCAACAGAGTAAGGCGGCTTCCAATTTGAAGAGGATCACAAAGAAGTCACTTATTTTGGGGAAACCTATTAAGAGTACAAATTATTCTATTCTTCTTATCTAATAAAGGTAGTGAAAACTGAGGGGAGTATTGCTACTGATGCTACTGGATCCAGGATTTCACACCTTCTTCCCATTGTACCATGCTGAGATATGATGCTCTCCAAGTATAACTGAGAAATCCCTCAACCCATTTCCAACTGTTCTATATCCTGGTTTTATACTCTAACACAAACAAACAAAAAAAATCAATATAAACCCCCCATTTTTTTCCAAGCCAAGCAAACTGAGGAAGGAAAACAGATCTACTTAATGTTTCTAGATGTAAATATTCAGGGTAAGAGAAAGAAAAAGCTGATTATCTTCTCCATTTGACAGGACAAATATAAAAGCGTCTTCTTTGAAAGATTCATCTAAGCATTATTCTGCATTCTGACATTAAGAGAAATGTTGCCTGCTTGCATCTTTTCCCAGGAATGGTAAACTGCTCTGGTGGTTTGGAAAAACATAAGTAAGAATCTATTTTTCAATTATTTTTCTTTTTTTCCACAGACCCCTGCCATTTTTTATTTGAGTGATGGCCAGAGTTATACAGGATAAGCCACCACAAGGCAAAATTTTCTCAGAGTATTTTTCTACTATGAACTTCTGGAGACAGGAAAAGAAACCAAGTTTATGTGAAGCTGGTATCCCATGAGGAAAAACCAGGCTGGGTACACCCACAGTCACCAACGTTATGTGACACTGGGTAAGTTACCAGAATCAGTAATGATATAAAGAAAAATCCATTAATCAAAATTAAATTGGGGAAATACCCAAATAACTCATAAAGACTGCAAGAGCTCTACAGAGCACCTCAGTCACTGTTTTCCACCCCCCACCCCCCAATCAGTCAGGAATAGGTTGTTTTCTGCTGTCCTCCTTCTTTTCCCCATTTCCTTCTCACCCAAGCGATACCATGCTGGATTTCTTTGGAATTATGTCTCAAATTTGCTCTTTTTATCATGTCTAAAACTTAATTTCTAAAAACAATCTCCTCCAAGCCTCCCTCTTCTTACATCTGCTATTACAAACTTCAGTTTTAGCAGCTACCCTCAAGTCCACATCAATTCACTCAACAACCATACCAGCCCTTCAGTTACATAATTTACCAGCTTCTTGCCTTCTACTCTTTATTCCTGTTACCTTTACACATCTCCTCTTACCTGGCTGAACCAACAACCTACGGCCAGCCCACAACCTTTACCCCAGCAGGCTCTAGAATCCTTCTGTCAGCTCCTTCCCAAAGCACAGACTCACATTCTGCCCAGCTTTCTTTTAAGCCTGGGAAAACCTTCCCGATAAAATCTGAACAGCCACTCCTTTCTCCTCCTTCAAAACTATCCTTACAGCTCACTTCTGCCAGAAAACCAGCCAAACTCAGCTTTAGCTGTGGCTGGGCAACATGAACCAGGATTTTCTTCCCTCCTTTCCTTGCTCCCTACCTCTGCTCTCAGCTAAGCATTAGCCAAACCAAATTGTGCTACCAAAGAAAGGTCATTGCCATATATACATATATATATACACATATATTCTGTGTGTATACATGTGCTGTATCTCCTTGGTTCCTAGTGCCTGCAGAACATAAGACACTCAGGGCAGGAACTGCCTTTTTCCCTCCACTTTTGCAGAACACCTCACAGAGCCATGGCTCAATTCCTGTACATGCTCCCAGAATATAAACCTGTGCTGATAACAGAGCATTCCCTGGAGGAAAGGTACAGCAGAGCTGGGAACCAGCAGTGAACTGCAACTCAGAGCACAGAGCAGAGGGGGAAAGGAGATCAGACTGATCAGATAAGGGCCTGGAGTGTCAGGACAAGGGGGAATGGCTTCAAACTAACAGAGACTGGTTATTAGAAGAAATTCTTCCCTGTGAGAGTAGTGAAGTCCTGGCACAGGTTGCCCAGAGAAGCTGTGGCTGCCCCATCCCTTGAAGTGTTCAAGGACAGGTTGGGCGGGGCTTGGAGCAACCTGGGATAGTGGAAGGTGTCCCTGTCCATGGCGGGGTATTGGAAATAGACGTGCTTTAATGTCCCTTCCAACCCAAACCATTCTATCATGATTCATTGATGATTAATTAATCAATATTACAGTTAAAATATCCTTTATGTAGTAAAACACTTGAATGAATAAGAATTAAGCACAGAGCAATAAGATAGAAATCTCTCACATATCTTTCCAATGCCTCCAGCACATGATGAATCTGAGAAATGCAGCTGAGGTGTGAGGACACAGCCGAAGTTACTGTAGCAAGGTGGGTCTGTACTGCCCAAATGTCCCTTCTCCTGTTGTCATGATGTGGGAGAAACAGCAGGTCTCACATAACACAGGGCCAGGTATGTTCCCAGAAAAACTGAAGCCGTGGCCAAATAAGAGGCTTGGAGGATGTGCCAGAGTGGATGTTGCTGTGGTTCCAGGTGAAATATTGTGTATAAAGTATTAGAGGTGGGGACCTGAGTGTATCACTTGGCTGGAGAGGATGAGGCACTTACAAAAATCCTATTAGCATGTCTTCAGTGTCCAGGTACCCTTAAAAAAGCTGCTTCTAAATAGTTAATGTAAATAGCAGGTTTTTTATAAGTAGAAACTATGTAGTTTCTGTGTTCTTTGTAGATTTCTGTGACAAGAGTGAAATACAAGAGTAGAGAGCACTGAAACTGGTGGTATCAGGTGTGGGAGCAAGTGACCACCAGCATGCTCAGAAGCTCCTGCATTTCCCTGGTCCAGCCCATCACAAAGCTTACACGCAGTTAGAAGCATCCCAGATTCCCTGTACTTAAACCAAACTTTGTTTCCAGCAAAAAACTCCCAGAGTTTTCAGCCTTAACTCCTAAGCCAAACCCATATTACAACAGCTAAAATGTCAGAGCTAATTAAGAGGAGGAAGCCATGCATAAACCAGCCAAGATGTGTGTCTGCCACCAAGGAGAAACCCCATTCCTGCAGCGTGTGCCAGGACCCGGCGTGCACACCACGTCCTCCCAGAGGCAGAGAGCTGGCTGGCAATTTGGTCAACCCTGAATGACGTGCTGGAGTGCTGACTTCCCTTGTGGTTAAACCCATGATTTTAAGTGATGCCCAGAGGTATGTTTAAGGAACAGCCAGCCAAATTCCACCCTGCCTGCTGGAGCACCGTCGGACTCCGGTGGGGTTGCACAGCAGATACGAGACCACAGTGTTTGGGCAATTAGTTTTAACTATCATTATATAATATTGATGTCCTATTGACTACACATATATATGCTGGCACAGGGACTGGAATTACATTGATCTATTAAGTTGATAGCGTGCACCGGTGCCAAGCTACCAGGTCATTGATCAGCTGCCTGGGCTGAACTTCAGCGTGTAATTTCCAGCACAATGTGACTGATCAGCAATACCATAATTGGTTGCAAATGTCCTTCCTTCTATTTGTTTTGTTAAGTGGCTTTTTCATTAACACAGCAGAGCCAAGAAAATAAATATGACTTTACTATTGGACTGCAGGCAGAGAATAGCTGAGAACTAGATGCAGACTGGGACAGGACTGTGCAATATTGTTAAGCCAGCACTCCTCACTCCTTTTTTTGTTATAAATTTTCTATTTTCTTGTGTTTAGGGCCCTGATTGCTTCAGAAGAGATGGCCTTTGGCTAGAATGGACTTGGCTGACACTATGTTCAGTAAAACACCAATTTATTGAATTCATGCCCCCAAATGCCCTAAGTCAATAGGTTTATTATTAGGCAAAGCCATGATGTCTCTACTTAGAATATGGCCCTCGGATGTCCCTGCTAAGAGATGAAACTAAGTCCAGTCCCTGGGAACAGGCTCTCTGCTCCTTACAGCAACACCCAGGCATCTGAATGAGCTGAAACACTCAGAACTAGGCACAGAGACTTTAGCGGAGGTGGCACCTCCCTCCTCAACACCAAAACCAAGGCTGAACCAAGCAATGGGTCCCTTCTCCAGAGCCTCATCCCAGCTCAGCCCTGCTTCTGCAACACAGCCCTGCACATCTGCAGCATCACATGAAATGAGCCTTGTTCTTTGAGAGAGCAAAAAGTGCCAGATATGGTCTGGGCCTAAGTGAGTTGCAAGGTTCCTGAAAATACTGACTCAAGCATTGTATCTGTGAGAAAGTGCAATTATTTGAACAGGAAAAAGACAGAGGTAAGCTGCTGTGGCACCAGCTACCCCATTAAATAGCTCTGTACATCACTCAGATTATTGCATGCCCTTTCTGATTTCCAACAGATATATAAATCATTGTTTTCTGGGTGTATGACTCCTCAGTACCTGCTTTTAAATGCTCTTTCCACCTCTTATTTACCCTGTTCTATCAATGTCAGCCCATTTCTGGCTATATTCTAAACATACACAATTGTGTAGGACCAGAGCAGGAGTAGTGGTTATCCATTGACTTCACAGCAATGAAACATTATTACAGACCTTTCACATGAGTCACCACAATGCATTAGAGGAGCAAAGGCAATAAAAAAGATAAATGTCAAAAAGAATAAAGGTATTGAGTCAGGAGAGAAGAACCAATCCATTATTTTTCACTACTTTCAGCAGTTCAGGACTTTATACTTTGATACTTTTCATCCGCTGGACTCTGCCAAATAAAGCCATTGTTTCTCTCCTGTTAGCTCTCTGAAAATATCTGGCAATGGTTTACTCCAGCATGAATAAAACTAAAGACTAAACTACTTAACCAATGTGTGTTCTGTGAAGTATTGGATTTAAGTCTCCAGGATACCAGCATCTTGCAAACAGGCACACTTCATTAGTGATGCTGAAACATTTCCTCAAAAGAAATCAGGATGGAAGTGTTTGATACCTATTGTTTTATTTTCTGTTCAATTCACTTGCAGGTTTCAAAGGGCTCTGGAGGGCCAGACCTGCAGGGCTGCTGGAGCAGCAGCACTGGGGATGATGCAGTTTGACTGAAGCAGTTGGTGAACAAGGCATCACTCCCTACCCGTTCAGGGCATACAGGGCTGAGGACTCTGATTTTGTCTACACATAAAATGTCTTTATAAAGAGCTCAGCATAGTCATTACTCAGCAAATAACTAAAAGGAACAGGTTTGTAATTTGGTTTGTTCAGAAGGTTGTGAATTATTAGCATTTATTATGCCCTGGTGCGTGTACAACCCAGGGAAAACAACATTCATGTAAGGGCCTGTCCTGCAACTTCTGCTCAGAGCGTTTGCTCCTTGAGTGGGGTCACAGAAACCATCCCCCTCATTAATGCGATGAAGCACCAGGCCCCCTCTCCCTGTATTTAATTTTGGATGTCCTCTTCAGTGCTCCAGTGCCTGGACCTGCTGAGCCCTACCACCTCCCATCCCCACCTGGCTCCTTCCCACATTGCTGACTCCTTCTGTCGCATCAGATTGCTCCTTCCAAAGCCTAAATCCCAATTTCACAGGAGCTCTACCTCTCCAAAATCCAGAGCAGTGCTCCCAGCAATGCGCACAGCAAACCAGAAGGTTGCTTTTCATGCAAAGGGCAACATAAATGTGCCCAAAATGACTAGAGGGGGTGCATTAATTGAGCCTTGAGTTTTTTCACCCCTGCTCTTGGTAGGGAAGAAGATTGGTTTGCTTTGCAGCTATTCCAGAAGTTTTACGTGAGAGGGAAACGCTCACCAGCTCTCAATGATCTGTCAAGGGCAGTGTCTGCTTCTTGGCAGGAGCCTCTGCTGAAACACCAGCGAGCATCTCTCCCACTCCCAGCACAGCACTGCTGCCAGTGACTAAGCAGTTTCTATAAATCAAGTTGCAGCAGAGTTCAGAAGCCTAATAATAATCTGAAAATGTACAGTAATAGTAATATGGTGGTTTTAATGGTAAGAAGGTCACAGATAAGTATAATAGGCATTCTGATGTTGAGACTTGTAGCTTGGTTTCGAATAATTTTAACATTCTATTTGATGTCTAGTCTTAGAGCTGTAGAAACTGGAATTAAACAATGCAATTAAAATGCAGAAAAGCTGTAATCTGATTTTATGTCCTACTTCTAGCCTTGCTGCTTCACCTTTTCCTCTGAGCCCTTCGTCTCTCCCACGATGAAGTATTTGTCATTGCCTGTTTGGGGGTTGGAACCAGCTTGCCTGCTGGGATGCCAGCAGTGCTGCTGTTCCCCATCCTGCTCTATTTAGCAGCAGAGGCCACCACAGCAGGTGGATGTTCATGGCTTGGCTGTGAATGTCCTCCCCAGTGCCACAAACTTGGGAGGCCAAGGCTTTGCATCCCAAATGCCTGACAGCACCCCTGCAGCTGGCACAGGACAAGTGCTGCTCATTCCATTTACTGTAACTGTCTCATTAATACTTCGTTTTTATTGGTACAACTTAAACCGACTAATTGCCATCATGAACCAGCAGCACATTAAGGTCCTGGCTATAAAGGACTATTGTGCTGCACCAAACGTAATCCTTCTTAAAATGTCCTGTGTTGGTACCTGCCAGTTTTCCAAGATTCCATCTGTGTAGCACACGGACATGAAGGTTTTGCAGAGCTTTGATGTCCGTGTGCCGCAGCAAATGTCTCCAAAGCAGGCACAGCTTTGCACTGCCGGCTCTTTTGGGGCAGGAATGGTTTGTTCCACGTGTGTTCAGTACCAAGCAGTACCAGACACCATGGCTGGAAGTAATAGACATTCCCAGAGCAAGGTTAATGAAAACCTTACCAACGGCTGTCTTCATATAGTTTTATTGGGAGAAGTCATTTTCCTGGAGTTTCCCCACGTAGTCTCAAGTGCAGCGTGGTTCGGGACAACGCAAGCTCTCCTCAACAGAGCTGAAGGTTTAGCTTTGGATGTTTTTTCAAGGAGGATGGGGACTGATGCTGAGCACCTGCTGATCCAGCTCAGCCCAGTGCCATTCATTAGACCATTCACCTGGCCTAGTGTAAGTCTCCCTGCCCAGTACAGGGGGGGTGGGAACTAGATGATCTTTAAGATCCCTCCTACCCAAACCATTCTGTGATTCTATTCTATGATTAGCCAGAGTTGTTCCTGATGGCACAAACAAAGCAGGGACTTTGGTGATGCCCAAGCTTTGTGATGGCCTGCTGCACAGAACGAAGGAAGGAAACATCTCTGGATGCATAAAACCATCACACAACAACAGTTTATCCATCATCTTAGGGAAAGATTCCTGTATCCACACCAGCCCTTTGCCCAACAGTCATCCTTCACTGCCTGCAGGCACAGTGCATTCCAAAGCTGCTCCATCGTTAGGGAATAAAGAACTTAATCCATAATGTGTCATCACCATGTTACCTTGCAAAACAACAGCATGCTTATCAAGTATCCAAACGGTCCAACCCCTACATCACACTCCTGTCATGTAGTCAAAGACTTGAAACTCAAACTGGAAAATAATCCAGCTGTATGTCAGTTCAATGTGGTTGTTAACTATTATTGTGCATTATTTGTGGGTGGGGAAACTGAGGCATGGAGGGAGAGCAATGTATTTGGGATCCTGCAGCCTCATCAGGCCGGGGGAAGAGCCATGCTGCTCCATCCCATGATCCCATATGTACCCACACAGCCCCTGGTGAACCCTGCTCTCCCCTTCTGCCCTGGTTCACAGGGCCTGGCTCTGGCTCTTCTGCAGCTCAGTTCCTGATTGAGACCAAGGGTAGCTCTGAGAATTAATCAAACCCTCCGCCTCCTGTTAATCCCCTGCTCTACCAGGAAGTACACCACCTGTATTTAAGCAACTAAACCCCAGCCTAATTTTCTGAGTTCCTGGATGTCTGCATTGAGTCCAGAGACATCTGAGGTTCCTCAGAACTGCCGAAAATCAGGACATTGCTCTAGAATTAGTATTTATGTCTCTTTATATAATCTTAAATAAGAGAATAGCAGAAGCCCACAATATCCTACCCGAGTTTCAATATCCATCTGAAACTCAGATGAAGGTGGAGTTATAGTCAAGGCACTGCAGTGGGTTATAGGAAATCCTACAGAAATCACTTAATTTCCGTGTGCCCTATTTCCACAGCTGTGAAATGGGGATAACAAGACATCATGTTGCGAGGTGCTGAGCCACGAAGAGTTATTATGGGAGCTGCAGAAGTTGCTATAAATACCTGAAGAACGAGGGCATTCAGTGTTACACTAATAGAATACAAAGTCTATAAAAGCCTTTGCGTTTTAGAGATGAAGGTTTGAGATAACTACAGGAAGCTAAAAAAAATCCTCCCAGAGCTTCATCCACAGGCACTGATGTTCCCCTGCAGAGTGGGGCGGTGGGAAGGCAGAGTTTATTCTTTACAGGGATGGGGATCTAAGAGCCTTCAAGCTGGAGACTGCTTGAACCTCACTTGCACAAGGAGAAGGTTGTAGTTTCAAAAGCAAGCAGCAGGGCTTTGGAGCTCACTTTGAAGTTCAAATTAGGGCAGATTTGGAGACCACAGACATTTTACCACCATTGGGCTGGTCTCTTGGCTTTCTCATGAAGTCAGGTTATGTGAAGTCCTCTTCACATCACCCAAATGGTACAAAAAAGCTTTAGAAGAAATCCATCCCAGGCTTCCCACAGCAGTTCTAGCCCTTTCCTAAATTAAAAAGGTGCTCAACTCCTGCACAGCTGTGACCTCCTACTCCTCAGACTTAGAGACTCTCCTGCCAGATCCAGCAGATGTAGACAAAACAAATGGGTGAATTCTAAGGAGAGGGGAGGAGAAAGACCTGCCCCTGCACAGGTGGTGCAGCAAGGCTTGTCTGGACTCACAAACCTCCCTTTAGGTTAAAGAGCCTGTTTCTGTGGGCAGCCACAGCTGGCAAGTCTGTGCAGCACAGCCCCGAGATGGGAGGCAGGAGTAAGCACGCTCAGACAGGGGCACAGCTCCACCTGGTTGTACCTCCGTTCCCGAGGGGCTGGTCAGCAGCCTCTCCAGCTTAGAAGCCCCCAGTATTTCCCCTAAGGGGCTGCAGTAGATTGGCTTTCCTTAGTAACCCTTCCCAGACTTTTGGAAGGAGCCCATGGACCCCTCTCCACTTACTGCAAGTGAAAAATGTCTCTAGAGGAATCTCAAGACTCTTGCAGAACTGAGGATCAGAAGGATTTTGAAGGGCTAATCCCGTTCCTCCTCCACGGCAATCACCCCTGTGTAGGTTAATTTGGCAAAAAGGCAGCAAAGGAGCCTCCCATTGAGGGTTTTTTCCCCATGCTGTGCTGGTGGCTGTGATGAGAGGCAAAGAAGAAAGAAGAGGGGAAAGCTGTCAATAATCCCATCTCAGCACTATTACCATCATCCCTCCTGTATATTATATTGGCAGCAAAAGGGAGGTGCCTCAGGCAGAAAAATACTGTGAAAAGTATTTTGCTACCCCCGACCTTGCCAAACAATATTTTTTCCTGGTGAAATGTTTCATTTCTCCAATTCAGCTGTTTTCCCAACAAATGGATCTACACCTTTCACTGGGTGCTTCTGCAGGTTAAAAATTGACTGAACACACAGATTTCATGAGCCCTCTGGAGCTCCAGCAACTCCATCAAAGCTGCAATCAAATGTATTTATTGAGCAATATATGTGAGAGAGATTAAGATGAATTGTAAGTCTCTCCCTGTTAATTGCAGGGTCTGCCTGACCATTCTGCATGTGCCAGCCAGTGGGGAAGGGGAAATGAATTTACTTCTAGAGCATCCATGGTTAAAATGTGCTGGACAAGGTCAATTTGAAGTGCTACTCTGGCAGAGTAGCTCCCATTCACATGGGAAATGTTCAGTAGAAGGGGATGAGAACTTAGATCAGTGAGTGCTGGAGCCACTGGAAAAATATGTGAAAGATTCCTATTTAATTCCTCTGGGCTTAATTCTTATTAATTTGAATATATTACTACATAAAGGATAATTTAACTGTAATACTGTTTAATTAATCATGATAGAATGGTTTAGGCTAGAAAGGACCTTAGAGCCCATCTCATAACAACCCCCTACCACACTTTCTTCTAGACCAGGTTGCTCCAGCATGGTCTTGAACACTTCTAGGAATGGGGCAGCCACAGCTTCTCTGGGAAGCCTGTTCCTGCACCTCACCACCCTCACAGGGAAGAATTTCTTCCTAGTATCTAGTCTAGTGGTCAATTAATGTTCATTAAGGTGAAGAGGCAAACTCAAAACTGATAATGTATGCTGTTAGGTCTGCTGGAAGAGATCCTGGATGCTCACAAATCAAAACAACCAAGGAGAGCCCCAACTCCTGGGCAGGTAAGTATATCTGCATATCCAGAGCCACAGCCTGGGAAAAGATCAAGTTTTGAGCCAGTCCCCATAAGTATTAGACTAACATATTTGGGGGAGAAAAAACTCCTGGGGAACAGGCTTTTGTGCACATGCCCACCACCACATCTCCTGGATCATCTCCTGCAGCCTCTGAGACAGGGTGAGACTGAGCCTGCTGGAGACAGGGTAAGGAGCCAGCTGGACCCCAGCATGGTACAGTCTGAGACCTTACACACTTGACAGAAGCCAATCCCAATCACATGCCTATAGTTAGGAAAGAACCAGCTTTTAGAGATTTTGACTGCAGACTTCAGTTACAGCAGAAAAAACTGACCTCAGAGAGAGTCTGAGCCTCTCTCCTGCACTTGGGAAGAATTCAAGGCAGGGAGGATGCAAGGGGCAGCCTCACATTCTGAGATAGAGCAAATGAAGAATTTGGATCTGAAAGCCTCCAGATTCTGGGGGAGTTCAGGTCCATATCTGTGATTTCCAACTTCACACTTTTCCCTTGTTGTGGTGTCTCGTTTCACTTGGCTCTCCGGCCGTGTTTTTCAAGAAGCAGCCGTGGAAACGTATTGGTTTCAGTTCTGTCTAATATTCTGGGAAATGTTTCAGAAAGCTGGAATTTGACCAAGAGTCATGTCTAAGCTCCACTGGACCCTTCAAGCACCACTGTTAGCATTCTAATAATAATAATAAAGTTTCACCATGTCAGAGCCATGGATCCGAATCTCACCCTTTAAGACCTGCTTATCACAATGAGGTACTGCACGGTGCTGCTCTCTTCGAGGCACCTCTCTAAAGAAGCATCCATTTCCACCCATTTACAGAAACTGCCAGTTTATTGTTACAAACCCAAAGCAGAATCAGTCACATCTGGTGGCTGCAGTTCCACTGTTCTGGAAACACTCCTTGAAACCTGTGTGGGGCTCAGGGTGACTTTGAGACCACTCCAGCTTCTCCTGGCCCCCCATGTCCAGCCCAACCCTTCCTCATGCACCTTAAGCAAGACTCATGCTATCCAAAATGCTAAAGCAGTTTATTTAAACGTGTTTTTAAACTTCCAGCACATGCATGTTTCCTGTTATTTCATCAAAGACTTGGATTTCTTTTTGGTGACATAATTTGTCAACACATGCAGTTCGTAACAGAAAAAAGGTTGATCAAAGAATAGCAGGTAAGTCTTATTTACTGCCTGATAACGAGCTAAATTGCTGCTATAGCTTTGTATTAGCAAGCTCCACATTTAGTGCTTTTATCAGCATTTCAGCTGCAACATACTCTTCAGCTAAATAGACAATTTAAAAATCAAATTAAATAGACAATTTAATAATCAGAAAAGAGGTTTTTTTTCCCCCGACAGAGCTCAGTGCCAAGGTTAGAATGCAGGAGACTGTAACTTACAGCTAGTGATTAATCCAGACAAAATACTGGGTGTGTACAAGGTGCAGAAAAATGGGAGCAATGCTCGACTGACTAACCACGAGACAACAGTGCACGTCTGCAGTGCTCACAGAGAAATCCTTGACTCGGGAGGGGAGCAAAGGCAGCAGAAATGGTTGAAAGTATAAAAGCAAGCCGTGGGTGGAAGTAACTGTCAGAATTTAGATTCACCTTCAATTTGGGATAAACCCTCAGTTATTTGGATTGATCAGTTCAATTACACAGCAGAATAAAATGCACCAGTTCCATATCATGTGGCCTTCTTCAGGAAAATGTCAGACATGTGAAGACTGCTTCACAGATATTACTGACTCTGCCTCCCTTCCTGGTAATACCAACATCCCTGGGTGTCAGTCTTGGGTACGATGCCAGGGGGTCAGGCAACATCTTCCAGACTGACAATGTAGACCCACAGTACCTGTGTTTTAAACCATTCATATCACCTATAAATATAATTTTTATCTTTTTTTAAATTCATAGTACTTCAGGAATACAGGGCTCTGGGAGCATGTGGTGGTCCTGTGTCAGCTGGAGTCTGTGGGCACATCTGAACACTCCACATCCCTTTGAACATCCCATTGCCCTCCTGCACCTAAAAAAGGGCATGTCACACCCCACACTGCAGTAGTAAATCTAATCCACCTACCCCAAAAATAAAATTTTCATTTACCAGCTAGAAGGTGGCCCTGACAACATCATCTCCCCAGCACAAGCCCTGGGGAAGAGTCATATTTTGCTGAGTTCTTCAGCCTCTGCCACGAGTCATTTTACCAAGCTTAATTTTAAACAAAGAGATTTAAGGTTTAAAAGTGCTTTAGAGGGTTGGGAGGCAGGAGCCCAGCCTGGTAACACACCCAGCAAAGCCTTCAGTACCTGAGCAAGGGGAGCAGAGCAGACCCACAGGCCACAGCCAGGCTCAACCACGAGCCCTCATCATCAGGCAAGTTCATGGAGATGGGGCAGCTCAAAGGACACACCACAGGTCAGGGTGAGATCCAGCGAAGGTAATCCAGGTCAGACACCATCCAGCAATCCCCAAGCAGGTCCATCGTGGCAGAAGGTCCATAGATGTGAGCCTGAGGGAGGGGATGTACAGCCAGAACAGGCCTTGGCTGAGCTGGAGCCCAGCACCTCCCTGACACAGCTCAGGGAGAGATGGAGCGTCCTGGGCTGAGCTTAAATCGGCTCCTGGGCAGAGGGTGAGGGGTGTCCCCAGCTGCTCAGGGTCACCAATATCTGTCAGTGCCCACACCTGACCCTGCAGCCTGTCACAGTGAGAACATTCACTTTCCTTAAAAGTGAAGAATATGTGACAACATCTATACCTGTATGTGACATTACCCATACCTGCACCTATACCATGCTTCAGATGTTACTAAATCTAGTCTGGGCAGGGTTAGCAGTGTATTGTAAGAGTCTGCTTCTAGTTTTCTATATGAGCTGTAAATAATGCCCAACAGTCAAGGTATCTGTGAAGGAAACACACAGTGAGACAAGGCCAGCTCCTCACTTATGGCTACATCAAAGACGAAGCTGCTCCCTTCAAAGGCATACAGGAGACTTTTTTTGGAGAAATCCACACCCTGACTCCTAGGCATATGCGCAAGTGAGGGTTTTCTACTTGTGACTTAAGTGACTTGAAACAAATCAGATGTTGAACCATATGGGTTTGGGGCTTTTTGAGACTGTAAAATTTTTTCATTACAGATAAAGGTAATGATGAGGCAGCTGTGTGCTCCAGAGCTGCATGCCAAGAGGGATGAGGACAGACAGGTGGAGTGGGATGGAGGGTGATGCCATAAAAATACATAGGGAGATAAAATTGCAGAAGGTGATAGCGTGCTGCTGGGTCTGGCATGAAGGCTGAAGGGTAAAGTCTGTTCCATTGAGAGGCACAGTGCTGGCTGAACAGCAGTCTGAGGGCAGTACCTGAGCTCTGCAGAAGACCACAAACCACTCTTGCTCTTGGCTTCAGTTCAGCTGAGCAGTCCAGAGAGGTTAGAGGGCTCAGACCACACATTATGCCTGGTGCAAGTGCCCATTACTCACTCTGTACAGCTCCAGAGGGCCATATTTTGGCTTGTAAGCTGTGCACTGGTCATTTATCTTTCTGCTTGCTGCTGACTATTTCTACTATGCTCATCTTTGCTTCCCCCACACTATTGCATTGTGCTTATTTCAAAAACAAGATGATTGTTCATTCTCTATAGTCTCACCCCTTTTCCATTCCCTATTTCCAGTGGTGTCCATTAGGTAAGTTTGTGAAAGAGCAGTTGAGTACAGCAGACCTGCAGAAAAAAAAAAGAAAAAAGAAAAAAAACAACAACCAAAAAACCCCCCCAAACAAACAAAAAACCAAAACCAAAACAAACAACCAAACAAAAAAACCAACAACAACCGAACACCCACACCAGAAAAAAAAGAGAAAAGAGGGTGGCTGTGTCTCTGTGTCTCCTTACCTAAGGCAAGCCTTGCAATGGGAAGACATCTCATTCCTCACATCTTTCCTTGTGTTCACACATCATCCTTGTGATCATCCTGTGGATGGCACAGACACAAACAACTCGTCACCTAAGAGGGGTGTGAGCCCCCATAAGAGTTTTTGAGAGGAGTGGGGAAGTTTGTCCTGGCACCCTTCACAAATTCTAATATTTATCCTCTGTTTTATACATTATATTGAATCATTAAACTTTAAAGGGTTTTTTAAATTGCTTAATATTAGATTTTTATTTACCTCTAGATTATTTTTAAAAGAAATTATATAAGAAATGGAAATTCTGCAAGGGACAAAAAGCAGAACATCATCAGTGTGTCAAAAGCCTTACTGAAGTCAATATATTTGATATCTCCTCTTTTTCTTCTATCCCCTTTTACTCTTTAAAATTAAATTAGAGCACTGTGACATGATTTGTTATTGGCAAATCTGTATTGGATGTTGCTCATCTTCTTATTTTCCAGGTATGTGTCTATTTGCTCCAGCATTTTTCTGGATTTCGAGGGTAAGCTGACTGTGGTACAATTCTCCTGTTCTTTTTTCTCTCATCTCTCCCACCTTTAAAGATAGCCAATACATCAGTCTTCTGGTATCACCACAGCCCATCAGTGAATTCAGAGATACCATTAATAGCTCTGAGTTTACAGTTTTTCAAGGACTGCAAGATTAAGTCAGCCCCAGCCAATTTCAAAATCTCTAACTTATCTAAATATTCTTTAACCTGATTTTACCCTAATCTGTGCTGAAATATTTCTTTTTCTTAGTATTAATTTCATAAACTCTTATTCACTATTTACTTTTTACTGAATATTGGTGAAATAGACATTAATTCATAGAATCATAGAAGCATAGAATCACAGAATGTTAAGGAGTTGGAATGGACCTTAAGGATCATTTAGTCCAAACCCCTCAGCAGGGCAAACCTTTCATTTGCTCTTCCTCACATTATTAAGGGGCTTAAGGACTATTTCTTGTTGTCCATGATGTCTCTTGCTGGCTGCATTTGGTTTTCTGTCTTTTTAATTTGAATTTTCCCTTATGTATTTGAGCTATTCCTTTATGATAATTTTCAGTAATCTTAAAATTGTAGTTCTGTCTTCTGATGTTGATAAAGAATTTATGACTTAGTAAATAAATTGCATTTCTTGTGCTCTCTCTAGGATAGCAACTTTCTGCCTTTTCTCTCCAATGAAAATCTGTCCATTCTCTGATATTACTGAAGTTTGAATGTAAGGTTTTTGAGTGGGTTTTTTGGTTGTAGTTGGTTGGTGTTTATTTTCTGTGTGTTTTGTTGTGTTTTGTTTCGTTACCAGCTTCTTTCATAGCAAACAGCTCATGAAAGTCTTGGCCATGGGAGTCAGAACTCTCTTGGCAGTACTACCCAAAGACCTGAGGGTTTATGGCCTTGCTGTGGGGGTTAGGAAGCTGCAGAGACAGGCAGAAGTGGTCACACAGAACTTTGCATTGCTCTGCAGCTGGGGTTGCTGGAAGAGCCTGTGGTACCAGATAAGGGTTTTCAGACTGTCCTATCTGCCTAACTGGCTAAGACTTGTATAAAGTATTCGTGTTGCCAGAATTCAGTCTGAATTTGCAATTCCCTGGCTATTCATAATTTTTTCCAAGGGTCATGAAGAAGATATCATTGAGCTGGCAGTGCTGAGCCTAGGACGCATCAGGGAGCTCGCTATACCAGGAACTCAGCTATAAGTCTGCTTTACACATTTGGAGCAATGGAAATGGCCTTAATTGAGGCTATAAACTAGCTCATGATGACATTTCCTGCCAGTTCTGTGTATCATAGAGGATATGCATGCACTGAAAAGTCTTAAATCATTTCTGAGCTGGAACAGAAAATCAATCTGTTTAAATATGTTGTTAAGAGTAAAAGGTTCATTGAAAACTGCCTTGTACTTTCAGGAGTAGAGACTCAATGGTGTGTATAGAAATATCCTTCACAAAATCTGTTCCCATACGTTTTGTTTGAGATGCTTCTGGGGCAAGTTGAGAGTGGCCAGTTCCCCGCACTGCATCATTTTCTAGACTTAGATCAGCAGCAGGTTTCAGTCAGGCTAAAGATCAAAGGCTTTGATCTCCAGTCATCTCAGCATAGCTAAAGGAAGCCACATCTGGAGAATTTATCGAATTCTGCAAGCTATAAATGCGTATGGTTTTGGTACTATGCAGTTAATCAAAAGGCTGAAAGAGAATGCGTGTGCCAACCTGCAAAGGTTGGATTGTACTGTAGGAACTGATGAAATACCTTCTGATGCCTATTTCTGTGTCCATGTAAACCACTCAGTGGTATAGCACTTTGTTATGGTGAACTCAGTGCTGAGGACACAAGCCTTCCAGAGTCCTTAAGAATTAAGTCGCTTATTTCTAAGCAAATATAAGTTTACTACAGGGGAATAGCCCAGAGACTTTTCCTTGCAAGATTTTGAATCAGTCCACTCTGAAGACAGGGGCCTCGGGATAAAACTTTCTAGGTCTGAGTCCTGAATTTTTCATTCTCAAAAGCTGGATCAGCTTAAAGTGCCTGGATTGCATCTCTGATTTTTCCCATTTGCTCAGAATCAGCCATAAACAGCACCAAGTTTAATTTAATCAGGCAGCACTTAAAATATGTAATCAGGCTCCAGTGGTGACTCCCTGCTTCAGCCTCCGAAATACAACTGATTTGTGCGCAGAAACACCGAGACAATCGGAACTCCTGATTAGCTGAATACGCCACTTGTGTGATTATTTTTAAGCTTATGTGCTTTTGCTGCACCTAAATGCTCGTGGCACATCTACAGATATTGGAGTGGCTGAAGGACATGTTTGCTGGTCAGTGGCTGAGAAATGGAGGGGTTTGCAGATACAACACCTGATTGGGAACCAACCCCAAAATTTCTGAAGATGAAATGGAAAAAGGAGTAATGAGAATCCCCAAAAATTACTCCCAAACAAACAAGCATCGTGCCCTACACCCTCCTGTGCTGCTGCTGTTTTTCCTTGCAGGGCACCAGTGCTAAGGAATCTCCACGTCTTTTACCTGCCAGACTCAAGACCTAACTGCAAAAAATACCAAAGCTCAGAGAAAGACTTTTCTTTGTAGTCATCCTCATTTCTCTCCTTTAGAACTCCTTTTCCACAAGTAGGGGGGAAAGATCTGTAATGAAAGGCAAATATTGAGGAGCAGCCCAGGACAGCTCTCAGTTTCCCAGCAACACAGACACTCTGATCATGACTATTATGATTTCAGCTTTTAAAGAATCTCCTGTCTATGGCTAATTTTACATAATGGGCTTTATTAATATTAATTATGTCTCAAACTCATGTGTGATGTAGCTAAGACATACAGTTTTGAGGCAAACCCCAGAAAAGTTACATGATTGTGAAAGGCATGAAGATTGTAGTGAAGTCAGAAGTACTCTCCTCTCCTAACACCGTCATCTTTGGGATCAAACCCGACCCTGCCTCCTCTCCAGCTGCAGGGATGGCTACTCATGTTTTCCCAAGGAATGATTATGCTCTGTAGCTTCTCATAGCATCCTTCACCTGGCACAACCAACCATCCAAAGCTGAGCAGGACGTCCAAATCAGAAGAAATGGAAGAAATAGTATCGTGAATATATCGTGTAAATGCAGCATGAAAAGTCATGTCTGGGAGACAGTCTCACCATACTTTTAAGCTTCTCCATGTTTTATAGAACAATTTCAGAGCAGGACTGACTCATTTACAAAGGAAACTACTTCTCTCTTCAGAGGCACTTGAGAGAGGCTTGTTTCACTGATCTTGTTCCTGCCAAATACTTGCTACAGTGAAACACTGAGAACCATGCTTACTCATCAGAGGACCATCCTCTTGGGAAAATATCTCCTTACTTTGCCATATTTAAAGCAGGATACTCACAGATCTCTAACTGGAATTCTGTTGACTAAGTGTTTTTCTTGACCATTCACGCCCATGCCTGGGTAATGGAAATTTGATTACTGATGGTTTGCACCAGAAGAAAATAAATTTAGTGCTTTCAACTGGTATGTGTAAATGGAGTCTGTCCATACCACTTTTTTCATCATCTGGCTTAGAGTAATTAATTATTACTAAAACTTGTGTGCTGAGTTTGGGCAACCACTTTCAGCAGAAGAGAATTCTGGATGGTGAAAGGGCCATTTAAAACCTGGTCTCCAGGGTTTATTTCACCAGATTTTTGCATGCTTGACTGACCAAGTTTGCAGTGTGAAACCCAGGGGCAACACAGAAAGTTCAGTTTTGCACTGGTTTTGGAAAAAAGGAAATAAATCTTAATACTCTAAAATTTATCCCCAGGGTTGCAAAGAAGAGAGTACTTTAGTTGTAATGGGTGTCCAATAATTAGTAATGTGAACCACTGGAGAATCATTCCGGCAGTAGCAGTTTAATACTCTGTACAGGAGAAAGTGAACATGATGAAAAGGCTGCAACTATAGACATGCCTCCCTAAATACACTTCCTTTGCAGGACAGAGTCACCAGACTGAGGACAAAAGAAAGCCACAAGGCAGCCAAGCATAAAGAAAACTGGCCCATGTGTGTGGATGTGTTGGTGAACAGGGTCACACAACCTGCTGTTCTCCAGCCTAGGTGTGTAAATCTCCACTGTAAACCCTGGAAGGTAAAGGAAAACCATCCTCTCGCTGAATATAACCTGAAAGGCAGCTTTTATGGATACGTCTGTATTGGTGTCTTATTGAGGCCAGACATAAAGCAAGTTCTGAGGCTGTGGGCAGCTCAGCTGCTGATGGGTGTGGAGAGGTCCCAGTGTCCCAGCTCCTGCATCCCAGGAAGATCTCCCACCTGAGATGCCTGTGCTGACTTATACAATGTTAATTGGTTGGAAATGGCCAAAGGAGGCCTCTGCTCTTGGAATGTTCTGACTTCACATGGTTACTTCTCGTAAAGGGTGAAGTCTTTCTTCTTTCTTCTTACTTCTCATAAAGGTTGAAGTCTTTTTTCTTTCTTCTTAGTTCTCATAAAGTGTGAAGTGTCTACTCTGGTCCCTGTGCCAATTGCCAGCAAAACCTGACCAGAGTGAAACACCAGCCAGAGGGATTTTGGCAGAATTTAGAAGCTCTAAGCTGGGGTCAGTATTTTATTTGTGTGTGCTCATCCATCATGGTTCATTCCTCAAGCAGCTCTACAGTCCACAAGTGCCAAGACATTGCTCCCAGGAAGCAAAAAATCCTCGTAGTGGTGAAACTCTAAATGGCTATTTTAGTTAGTATTTAAAGACCACTTTTCCTTTTATTCAGGTTAGTACCCTCGAAACCCCTCTGATCAATACCAGAGGGCTTATGACCAACATAAACCCGGGAGCTGCTGTAAATGGGTCTCTGCAGACACGGTTTCTGTGCACAGGTACTACTGCTCAGGAATGAGACTCCACATTCCAGCTGCTATAAGACTGCTGGATACTCAAAACACCCTCACTTGAGCTCTGAGTCAAGAGTACTTCAGTTTCTACTTTAACCCTTGAGGAATAAAGCCCGAGCGGGCACGCTGCGCACAGGGCTCTCGGAGGACGGCGGAAGGGATCACAAGGCATTTACTCAACCACAGGCTGAGCGTGTACACAGAATTAAGTGGCATATTCAACACCTCCAGGCGATTCTGAGCCCTTCAGATCCCACATCATCACTTGGCTTCTGCTTTAATTTTGTCATTTGCCTCTTGGCCTCCCTGGGCACGGGCTGCTTCATGATTCCTGCCCGCAATGTGTTTGTAACCACTCCACCCATCACCACATATGTCCTCTCTTCACAGCCCTTAAGTACACATCTGCCTTTACTCCTTTCTGCTGACTGACAGCTTTTCCACTGCTGTCAGTCACTTGCAGAGCCCAGATTTCCTCTGCATTCTGCCCAGGTCAGCATCCTCCCTCCAGCAGATCATTGCAGTAAGTGACACTGGGTTGTTCCTCTCAAAACTCTTTAAGCTCAGACCTGAAGCAGACAACATAAATTTTGAAGCAAAGCTCTGAGTCTTTATACAGTGAGTCATTAAATAATACAGCAGCCTCATGAATTCAGGCAGAATTCATAACTTTGATACAGCTGAAATGTCCTAAGCCTTCACTTTATATTTCAACGCCTTGATGCCATAGGAAGCTGATGACTCTCCGAGGGCTTTGCTACAGAAGAAAGTTGTATTGCTGCAGACCTTAATGTGAATCCATAAACTGGTACAGTTTGACTGGAACAAGGACTGCGCCGACACTGATTTCCATATAAAGTGGCTTAGTATGGGTTAGTCAAATGCGGTCCCAGCCAAACCAAGAAAAATTGATATTAACTTGTATTGATTGAAATTTAGAGATTAGTTGTGGCAGGTGGCTTTCTCCTGTAGATGATCTCTGAGCTGTGCGGCTGAGGACAGCACAGCGAGGTGCCAGCACAGGGAGCTCCATCTCCAGAGGGATCCTCTGCCATCCCTGCGGTGCCTTGTCCTGTGCTCCAAATGTTGGTCCTTTCCCTGGTGCATGGCTGGTGTGGAGGTGCTCGTGCTGTACCCCAACATCTGCCTTTACAGAACTGCAGTGGTTTTACCTTCACCCTGCACACCTTGATGGGAAAAAGATTGTACAGAACAGTGTTCAGCTGCTCAGTGGAGAGAGCAAAGAAGCTACTCTTTCTCTAATTTTAGTGATTTTTTCATTAGTTAATATATATCCACTTCAGATCCCTCAGATTCATCAATAAATGTAATTTTAAAAGCTCCAGGTACCATATAGAGCTGTAGGTCTATGCTGTTAGACAATCACACAGTATACGAATGACTTTGTAAAAAACTCTGAGTTGCAATTTTCCATGCTACCTTTTGCTACAGAAACAGCACCTCGGATCCAGTTAGTGGCCAACACAAAGAACAGTGGGTGAGGAGATCCCAATTTGAATGTGTTTTCCTGGTTATTTTAGGGACTTGTTGAGTAACAGTGTGAGGAGAACCCACTCCATTCCCTGTGTGTGTTTGGAGTCTGCGCTGTGATTAGTGGTACTTCACAGCCTGTCTGTGAAGCATTCTGCAAAGTTTTCAGACTGAATAAGTCACAGAATTATACACATTTCCATAATTATGCATGTGTATGCTGATGCATTTTTATTAATTGAGTAGCCAGCTGGGAAATTCCAGTCCTAGTAATAAGTCCTAATATGGACAGGCCACATATTAGCTGAGAATGACTTAAAATACATCTCAGGAATGTGCTGTCACCTGGTGTTGACACCTGCAGAAAAGACATTTGTACAAGCAGAGGAATTGGGAGGACAGATCCATCAAGGCAAGACACTAGGAAGCCCTTTGCCCCAGGACCAGAGCGGGAACAAATGGAAATAATTATTCTGGAGAGTGAGTAACTGAAATTCCTTTTACAAGGACTGTTTTAGCCATAAGCTAGTGAAGAGATGAAAAACTGCCATCAGAATGAAAAGTGCTAGAAGCAGCAGAAACACATGCAACAGCAAGGTTGGCAATTGGGTACGAAAAAGGAGAAAAAACTCTGCAGAATCTTCGCTCTCAGCAAAAATTGAAGGCAAAACCCAACAGATTCTGTTTAAAGAAATCGTTTACAGCGATTTTCTTTACTCCCAAGTTAAAGCGTGCATGTTCTCATTCCAGCTGAATAAGGGAGCCTTTTTGCTGATGCAGAACACATCTTACTAGTTCATTTTCAGTACAATGCACAGAGAATTAAGTGCACAATTCCTGGTAACAAGAATGGAGATTGCACATGTCTCCTTCCTTTCTGCACATCACAGAATAAATAACCAGGAGTGTAGGGCAGAGAACGCCAGACACACCACTCTGGCTTTGGTTATCAGGAGTCGGAGGGCTACAGCTAAAATCTACCCTAAAACAGAGGAAATATTTCTCTGTATAGCAATTCTTCCTATCTACCATTTACAAGAGCAATGACCAGCCTTAATATGCAGCAGCTGAATACAAATCAGGCTGAGAGCTCTGCACTGTGCAAAACCATCAGAAATAAATGCCTGAATTTTACCTTCTCAGGAAATCACGTCAACATCAGCACAGCCAGGTCTTGCTTCCAGTATAATCTCAATCATGGCACAATTCAATGCTGATGGGCTTTTGTAAATATGGGACTGACCTTTATAAGCATGTGACATGGGCTTCACTGGCTTCAATATCCGCCTGATTCGCCGAGGTGATGAGCTCCTTCTGCGCTCATTGAGCTCATTGGGATTTAACAGTGTGCAGGCTCTGAGCTGGGCCCTAAGCACTTGCTTCAGCATCTGTGAAACAGGCGTGACATTGATCCTGGACCTGGATCGGTCTAAGCCAGAGCAGAAGAAGAGCTACATTCAGTCACTTAGGGGGGGGAAAAAAAAGAAGTGTTTTTTTCTTGCAACCAGAAAGGCAGAAAATATCTAATTAGAGCAGGTCCAAAGGAGGGCCATGAAGATGCTCTGAGGGCTGGAGCACCTCTCCTACGAAGACAGGTTGAGAGAGCTGAGGTTGTTCAGCCTGAAGAAGAGAAGGCTCCAGGGAGACCTTATAGCACTGGCCAGTACCTTTTGAGCTCCTTTTGGAGCTCATAAAAAGGAGGGAGAGGGATTTTTTATGCTGGCAGACAGTGACAGAACAAGGGGGAACAGTTTTAAACTGAAAGAGGAGAGATTTAGATTAGATGTTAGGAAGAAGTTCTTCCCTGTGAGGGTGGTGAGGCCCTGGCACAGGTTGCCCAGAGAGGCTGTGGCTGCCCCATCTCTGGGAGTGCTCAAAACCTTGTTGGATGGGGCTCGGAGCAACCTGATCTGAAGGAAGGTGTCCCTGCCCATGGCAGGGGGATTGCAATGAGATAATCTTTAAGAGCCTTGCCAAACCAAATCATTTTATGATTCTATGAGTATTGAGAAAATACTTTATGACAAAACTTCCAACGTACTTGTAGGATTATCATGTCTGTTGGTTCATAGCGTCATCTAACTGAATGTTTTCCTTTCTCAAGAAAAAAGGGGGTGTCTCCTTGACTGGACTGAAGGTGTTGGACCCACCTCTGGAACTGGGAGTAGCTAGGACAGGGTGGCTGTCACCTTTAGTATTAAAGCCTTCCCCTCCCTGGAGCAGAGGGGGCGTGGCCAAACCACAGCCTGAAAATGTCCCAAACTACTCTTTTGCCCTGTCCAAGACATGAATGGTCTGGGAAAGTGCCACAGCTACAGCCCGTGGTCTCCAAGCAATGATTGTGAGGCTTCTAGCTGGAACTCTGAGCTCAGTCTGCCCTTTTTTTGGGGGGAAATCACTAAAACATGACACCCTTTTAACAAATAACTGAAACAAACACAATCTCTTTGGTTTTGATTGAAGGTGATGGGGACGTTAGATACAACTGGATTTTGTAATCATCAATGTCTCCTTTGAAGAGAAGGTTATTGGATTTAAGTACTCTAACTGTAGTTTCCAGAACTGGCTGAGAAGAGAGTCTTCCCATAAATAAACTGGAATAATTAATTCCTGAATTCTACCCTATCATACTCATAGAACAGTTTGAGTTGGAAGACACCTGTTAAAGGTCATCCAGTCCAACCCCCCTGCAATGAGCAGGGACATCAATGACATCAGGTTGCTCAGAGCCCTGTCCAACCTGGCCTTGAATGTTTCAATGGACCCACCACCTCTCTGGGCAACCTGTGCTAGTGTTTTACCACCCACATTGTAAAAAACAACTTCTTTATATCTAATCTAAATTGGCCCTCCTTCAGTTTAAAATAATGAGAGAAGGCTGCTCTTGGTGTAGAGGATACACAGCACCATTTCATTCTTTCCCTTTAAAAACAAAACACACCAAGGAACAGAAAGATAAAATTCAGCAGAGAATTGCTAAAATGTGCTGTATTTCAGGCTCTCATCAAAAGGTGCTGCTGTGGCATGCCCACGTGTTTGTACAATGAGGGCACCCTGAGACTCTGCCAGCTACAAATTGTGTTTTGCTTGCAGCTCTGACGAGGAATCATTTTCATAGTGAAGCAAAGAGTGGCCCTGCCTGGAGCTCCTGTCTCTGAGCCTCTTCGTGCATCTATAAATAGCAAATCATCAGCTCACCTCCTCTGAGCTCATCACACCCTCCCTGCCTTCCCCTCCTGCCTGCTTGTTGAAGCTGTCACCGTGACTCAGATCTCCCCTATCAGATTCCCTGCACAGGGAGATTCCCCATACATTATATGGCATCGTGAAGCTATTAAGCTCCTTAGGTTTATATCACCTAAGCTGCTTAGGTTTCTATCACCAGCAGTGATATGATGTTGAAGAACCTGACATTTGAAGCAATGTAATTACAATTTAAGGTCTCAGAGCTCCTAAACACTTAAGTTAACGGAGAGGGTCTGCATCATTTTGACGACAACACTGAGTGAAAATAAAGTGTCAAAATCCCAGACGAATGTGATACACAAAATCAAGGACGAACATAAGCTATGACCATGTAGGACTGCAGCATTTCACAGATCTTCCTGCAGAATTCCCTAAGATCCCAGGCATCAATCTCTTTCCCTTACATCCAGCCCCCCGCTCAACAAAAATATTATTATTTACACTCTAAAGCAAAATTCTCTGTTATTCTTTGTTTAAGAAATGCACAGATTAAAAAAAGATACTTCTCATTTTAATCGACTTAATTTTCAGAGTTTATAATTGCTGAAATGACTGTAACTTCAATCTAATCTTGCTTTTAACCCCATGTAATGGCAATTACTCATGTATTCATCAAAGTACGGGATTGTTTGCACTAGAAATCTCCAGATAACCTGCTTACTCTGTGACACTAGAGATATCTGTCAGGCCCTAATACTTCATTTCCTGAATAAATGTTTCATAGACTCCATACTCAGAATGTGAAAAGAGTAAAATATTCTTTTGATCATTCGTTTGAAATATTTGCTTCATCCTTTAAAAATGAATGTAACCCAGCATGCAGTGAGAAGTGAGACAATTAAGCCGGATAAATTAATATACAGATGTTTAATGACATTTTGTGGTTTTTTAAGTGATGTAAACCCGAAGAGTTTCACTCTTCTCCTGTATACATCTGACGTCTCTTTTGCCAGGTTTAAGGATGAAATGTTGCTGAAGATGCTGCCCAAACATTCCATTCGAGCTGTGTGTGGATGCCAGAGCCAGCTCAGACACTCGGTGTCTGTACAGCTCCACCCTTGAGGTCCAGGGCAGATATGGAGATTTGAACAGTTTGACTCAATGATTTTAAAGGTCTTTTCCAATCTAAATGATTCTATGATTCTGTTCTATGTCTGTACCTGTACATGCCCAACATTTTACCTACTAATATTGCAGTGAGTCCTGCCCTGCCTGTACCAAATTCAGAAACAAGGAGTCTTGTGATTGACCCAGAGGAACTGTTTCTCATAAAATAAAAATCCTAGAGAACTGTGTATTCGTTAATGTAACCCACAGAGGAGTGCTGTGACATGAATACCTACAAAACAGCAAGGAAGGTGTAATTGCAAGAGCTGTGAGTCCATCCTTTTTTAGATGGATGTGTACCAGTACAGGTGGAGAGCCAGGCTGCTCTTTGTGTTGACCCTCATAACTCTCGCTTGCTTGGTAAGCAAATACAGTTTGCAGGAAAGAACAGAAACAAGCAGCAATTTAACTTGTGGTGCTTTACAATACTTTTAGAAATGCGGAACTGCAGAAAAACACAGGTGGAGATCAGCCTGTCTATGAAAACTGTATTGTGTAACCTGCTTTTGGAGCTGAAATACACACTCTGAGGACAATTTGGCTTTCTACTTCAGGTGTGCATATTTTTTTATGAAATATATAAATTGCCAATCTTAACTATTGATTTATTACCATGTTTGATAATTGGTTAGCAAAAAGAGACCAGTAGTTCTCTTGGCACTAATCATGACTTTGTTATTTTCTTCCCTTCTGTGCCTGACTGTTCCCTGTCATCACCTGCCTTACACCTGTGCTGGAAGCCCTTTGGAGTAAAGACAAGGCACTGGATTTGTTTGTGTAGAGCCCATGTAGGCTCCTTGCCATGACCAGGAGTCTGAGACACTATAAAAATTCAAATAATAATATGCCAACAGAATCCAATGTCATGTATTGAGAACCTGTTTCTGCTCTGCTTTAAAACACCAATAAATAAGGATTTTCCTTGTGGTGTCACTTATTTTGTTACGTATTTTTATCAAGGGAGCCAGTTGCAAAAAGTAGAATTCTGAGCTGGTTAAAGCTTATTTCAAGTTAATTTAAAATAATGCACTCTCTCTCTTGACTCATCCATCTCTACAAAGAAAGCAGCAAGCAATCCAGGACATTCAAAGCATAACAACATTCAGATGTGTCTAGACATAAATAGCAACTTCTAAACCAAGAATTTGCCTCTGGAGCCTTTTCAGTAGGTCCTCAAATAGAAAATATTTAAAGGGCGATCATGATAGTATAATTTCTCTTTGTTTGAGGCAAGGATGGAGTGAATGTGTCATAAGGCACTAAGAAAGAACAAGAGGAATCTCAGTGAGACAGAATGAAAAGACTTCATTATAGACAAGACCCTCACTCCAGTTAAATCAATCATAAATCTGTCAGCTTCAGTAGCCAAGGATTTAATGACACAGCTTCAACCAAAACCACTTTTTAGCACCGTATAGTACAATCTCAATTTAATTTTCTTCTCTAAGTTTATACCCCAGAACTGCAGGATCTGGCCATGTGCCTGCAGCAGAGCCCCCACTCAAAGCCATGGCTGGAACAGGGCTCATCAGGGGCTTCCAACAACCTTTTGAGCAACATCCCAAACTTCCAGCATGGAAAAACTCTTTCTAAATATGAGTCTACCTGGGATTTCTTTGAGTATTAGTAAATAATTGGAATTAAAGTGCTAACAAGTTGGTGTTTCCACGAATTGACATTAAAAGTGCCCTTAAGAATAGGTGGCACAGAACCCACGAGAGAGATGCACGGACACCACCTGCGAACAGCAGCAGCTGTACCTCTGACCTGTCCCAGGCAGGAGACGTGGCAGACTGAAACTCTCCTCACATTCCAGATTGCAGGGAAAGACACCAGCAGCGAGTGAAAGGACAGCTCTGCCTTTGCCTCATGGGTTATCACCCTGGAGCAACACACCCCCAAACCCACAAACACAACAAGCTTGAAGCAGATTAATCACAATAAAAATACCTAAAATTTCACTGAAAATACCTAAAATTTAATTTTGCTATTTCTTTATACAGAAGAGGAAGCACACAAACAAAACAGGGAACAGCAAATGGAGTTCTCCAGTCCAGTCCTTTCCCCACTTAATAAAAGGTATGCTTTGCTACCACTTAATTCAATGGAAAAATTCCCTTAGGTCTCCATGGGAACAGCATTGGGTCTATAATACTTAACTATAAGTACCAAATTCTATAAGCTTTGGCTGAAACTTTTTAGTGTCCTTTTAAAGATTTCTGTGGATAAAGAACTTCAGGCTCTGGAGTCAGTAAAGTCAATGAAGCAGCTTTCACAGGCATCAAAAGTTCGCTTTCAAACTTTTCTCCAAAATAGTTACTGGAATTTGGGGGAAGCGAGCACAAAGAAAACACTGTAATAACTAACACAATGACCCTTTCAACAAGGCAGGCGACCAGCCTTCTTAATGAAATTGGACTTAACGTACGTTTGGACCAGACAGTGAAAGAAAATCTCTCAACAGCACATCACAAGGCCAATAATGTGTAAACAGATAATAGCAAGAGCTGTGTGGTTCATAATTAATTCAGAGGAGATGGCATTTCTGCCTTCTTCCCACTTTGGTCAGTCATTGAAGACAATTTGCCTCAGCCTGTGTGAAGTATCATATTTCAGAATGAAATTCTTCAAGTCCCATCATGATAGCACTAACATGAAGTAATAAAATAACAATATTCCTGTTTACTGGACATTACAGTTGTGTGGCAGAATTCTAGACAAACTCCTGAACCCATAATCTTCTATTCATACCCAAATTAATTTCAAAATAAACAGAAATATAAATAAAGATTATTTCTAGAATAAATAAATGGTGATGATAATGAACAGTGTAATTAATAATCTAATGCCGAGACTGAGCAGTTCAAAGTTCAACATGGCTTTGAAAACAATGTGAATGTGTTCACTGATTTTTGCAAGCAGAGGTTTATCCAGGATAAAAACCTCTGTGGGTCTCAGATGCTTGGGGTGACCTTTCTCAGACCAACTCGTTCCCTGATGAATATGTATTTAGGTCCCCCTTTATGCCTGAGGTTGTTGCTGTGCCAGGTAGAGCCTCTGCTCAGGCTTCAGAATCCTCCCCAGCTTGGTGGCTCCCAGCTCAGCCCATGGTATGTGTACCAAATTGGCAGCTGTCAAAATTATTCAGCTTAGAAATGCATCAGACACGGCGGTTAATGACCCAAACTGAAAAACAAGGGAAGAAACACAAGATCTTTTCAGTTCTAGGGGCTGAGGGCTGAATACCCTGTGCTACAGGTGGAAGCTTGGGCAGGGACATCTGCCCACCTTCACCACTAACAGCCTCTACAGCCAAGACTGTTACCAGTGCCATCAAACCATAAGTCTGCCTTCTTACAGTAGTTTGACCCAGCTCTGGCACTTGTTTAAGGGCAAAAATAATTTATTTTATGACCTCACTGAACTCCTGATTGAAACATTGACATACTGGGATTTTAAAACAAACTTTCTTCTAGTAACATTTGCACTAGCTCAGAAAATCCCACGCTACGTGCTTTGACCACATCATGAAAAAGGCTTCATTCTGGATGCAGAACAACATCTCCTGTTTGAGAGGAGCATGTTTGCTTTCTGGCAGGATACAGCTTTCACACAGACCACAGCAGACACAAACATTAAGAATGGATTCACACAGTCACGGAGGCTGAACATTACCATTAGTGGGACAGTACCAAATACAGAAGATACCCTGTCTTAAAAATCTTTATTTTCAGTGCAGAAACGGAGGATAATGACAAGAAACCTTTAGGGAATCGCAATTTCCGTAGTTTGTGATGCTAATTACAGTCATTATCAGAGTCTAAAAAGTTGTGCCTATTTTTTGTTCTCTGCTTATGGTGGCTGGGCTGTGAGATGAACTCAAGGTACAGCAACAATGCTAACCAAAAAAACTCAAATCCTAAAGTCCACTTATTTTCAAACACTACTACCTAACCAAAGTTTCTATAATAGCTCAAAAAGCCCCCTCCTATGTACATACATACACATAATCCAAGATAAATTATTTTCTAAAACACTCATATCCTTTGAATGCACAGCAAAAGCAGAGCAGCATCCTGTTAATGAGTTTTGTTCATTGATTCTACATACTTAATCTTTTTTTAGATTTAGCTCCTTTTCCCCTCACCTCTTTCACCATCATTAATATGAAGAGATTTCCAGAGATTAACTGTGAAGATTCATGTTCAACAAAACTGTCCACTTGCCTGCAATAACACATAATTCTTTGTTGGTCTTCTAGCTTTGGACTGGTTTTATCTCAAAAACTTTAATGAAATAAAAAGAATGCCTCCTAAATCATTCACTGCTCTGGCTACATGGTGTTCATATGGCCCATAAAGCTGGATCCAAGGGTTTATACCAGTTTACACTTCTAAGGAAGTCAGGTGTGCAGAGCAGGGTCTGTGATCCATTGTCGGCACGACAACACAGAACACACACATTCTGTACTCAGCTGAAGCTCTTCCATTAGAAAGATTAACAAAAGCAGGGAGAGGAGGTCAGGTAATTCTTTTAATACCTAAACAACAAATTAAACAGTGCTGGAGCTGGCTCTGCTCACACACAAATGCTGCCCACTCACCCAGTCTCTGGTCACTGTTTCCCACTCGCAGTCCAACCAGCCACTCTCCATGGAGCCCCATCCAAAGCGGAGGTGGAGAACCTGCCTTGCCAACTCACACATTACAGCAGATTGACTGCTGATTACACCTTTCCTCTTCCAGAAAACAACTCCAAACAAATAAGGCATAGTATTTGCCTGGGACAGCTTCCACAAACAGTAAAAAACTCAAATAAAAACACAGGTTGGGAAGTCTGGCTGAAGGAGAAGGCTCTTCCTCTCCCAGTGCATTTTTATATACATCAAAAGCTATTCTCACAGAGCCTTGACATGTTAAATGTGAAGTATTTAACTGTCTACATTATCCTATCTATTTTATTTTGAATATCTCAATGCCGCTGTAGCGATCAGGGAACCTTCCTTTTTTCCTCTTAAGTTTTTTATTAGGCACCTCCTAATCTCTAAATATTTAAAGCTTTATTTGTTTGACACATTGAATTAATTGACTATTAATACAAAACCTCCCACAAAGAAGCTGCAGATACAGTACCTCAAGCTGTGATTTCTTCACTTCTCACAGCCTAAGGCCTTGATTCTGCAATTACACACATTTATCTGTACTGTGGTGAAGAATCCCAATGGGACAACTCACACTAGTGAAGTTAATCACATTTGTGAAGATCCAAGTCCCATAGTTCTGGCTTGGGACTGCATTTGGATGAGACATCTTCAGGGAACTGAGATCTGAAGAAAGCAGCACGAGCAGTGCAGTGTTTGATGTTTCTTATGAATAATGTTAGTGTGATAAACCTGAAGGCAAAGGTGTTCTTGTACCTGTAACTCAGACTGGGGAATGCCCAGGAATGGTTCACACCCACAGCCCCGCCAATGGCTTCCTGACTGACACGAAAACACTGCAGACCTGGATGCCTCTGTTTGTCCTCTGTTGGTAAAATCAGGTGAATGACATGGATATATAGGACAAAAACTCTGGGGTGAATAATTTAAAGACATCTCTACTGTGATTTTCAATCTTTATATGGAATCTAATGGAAAAGAAGTGATTATGAACTGTTTAATAGCAATGAACAAAAGCCCCACGAGAAGTTATAAATCCAAAATTGTGAACCCATCAGTCCTTCCTTAATTAATCCCACTGTCCTAGCAAGCTTAGTACATTACGTCTGCTAATAAATTAAAAATCAAGCATCCCAGTACACTATTTAAGAAGGTAACTGTGCCATAAAGCTTATTGCGACTACTGAGTGCTCTTGTGAATCAGTGCACTTGAACCTTTTTGTCTTTAACTGTCATCAGACTCCTGTTCTTTGTAGCATAGAGGGAAAGGACTTTTATTTGTCCATTACCCACACGCCTGACCTGCTGTTTCAGCACCCACACACAGCTTCGGAGCAGCCCACACAGCTCAACCCAGGGACCAGATGGTCCCAAAAGGAGGGTGGTGGGAGCAGGGAGCACTCAGGAACCCAAAGGCCAGAAGAGTCAGTACCTCTAAACCCACTGGAGATGCTGAACACGGGCATATGAAGGCTCCAAGAGGAATCTGTGGCCCTGAGCAGCATCAGAGAGTGCTAACAGCTTGCATCCGTCAGGCTGAGCACGACATTGTGTCCTTTACACCATCACCTCTGGCCTGCTTCCTTCTGCCTGGTAATAAACTGTTTTTCTATCAAGTTTTAGCAGATTTTAACCTATGCTCTGATAATTTTTAATGTGTATTGGTGGAGGGCTCACAGAAGTCACCCTTTCCCCCCATAGCTCCTGGGGATGCACCGTGCAGCCCCCAGGTACTCCAAGATCCCACGTGCAGAACCACTGGTTCCTCTGTATCAGTGTCTCCCCCCAGGCCATCACGGAGGCTGGACTCCCACCATTCTCACATTCCCATCCAGCCTGCAGAGTCACCACACAGTGTGAACATGGCAAATCTGGTGAGCAAGGGAATGCTCCTCCCCACCACACCCTGGGATACAACAACTCGCCTTTGTCTGAGGGACAGCAGGACATTTTCCAGCCAGACTTTACTGTAGGCTCCAAGTTCTGCCCTCCACAGAGAATGTTCTTAGACGCCTTCTGCCATACCTGTCCCTGAAGAGTGTGGGTCCCAACACAGGCAGTTTGCAGTGCTCATCGCTTAATTAAACCCCCACTTCTGCTCCAATTTTGCTTCTCACACATCCACTGCCTCCAACCCAGGGACACAAAAACATGCTCCAAGTGCCATCAATCTGTAACTGGGCCAAACTCAGGAATAATCAAACTAATGTGAACAGCACATCTCAGCTCATGCACTTCAAAGGAACAAAAATACTGAAACAGGAGGCAAATTAAAAAAAAATCTTCGAAGTTCAGATTAATTCTTAGAAGGAAGAAGCTTTTCCATATTATTATATTTATGAACAAAATGATGTTGGTTTAAGCCACATAGCACTTTGCCAATGTTACTGTAACTTCACCACAGCCAAAAGCAAATTGGATCCTTTGGAGTTTCTGTTAATAATCAGATGTAGATTGAAAAATTCTTAAACACAAATTCAGCAATTTGAGGAAAGCAAACTGACTTAATGAGGGCATAGTTATTACAGAGCATTGATTTTTGAGCCTTTGCACACTAATTCTTATCCAAGGCAGAGTAGTTTTACTCCACAAGGTACTAACACAGTCTGGTTTGAGAGTATTGAGTGCCATTTCTAAACTTGCGTGCTGCTCCGAGAAATGACACACCTTTACAAGCAGGTGTGAGATGTAAATTGATATTCTTGTTTCAGTGCATTGAGAATAACTTTTAGTAATGACTGTTGCAAATGAACAACACTTTCTTTTCTAGGTGAAATAAATTTCCACTGCTTTTTAGGCACCACTGAGCTGTATTTTGGTATGAGATTTGGGGGGGTTTAATACATATGTAATGCTGGCTGGAATTATGACAAAGGTGTTACAATTTTAATGCTGGAAGAAAAAAATGGCTTAATTCTTTACTGTAGTCAGCTAGCCGGGTTTACAGAATACAGTAAGAAATTACCACCACATTAACACTTACAAAAACAAAGCCAAAGTTCTTTAAACTGTCAATTAAAGAATATGTGGAGCCTCTGTGATACAGACATGAGACTTGACCACATGGTACACAGTCAAACTTTAAAGAATAACTCCATTAAATCTGCAGACATGTTTTCTTCTGTTGGTGATTAATTTTTTCCCTAACCCCAAGGGAAAGTAATGGGAAACCTCTTTAATTATTAGAAGATATTCAAAACTATATTACAGTATCACTATGTGAATATAGGACAGATTTAGATGACAACATTTTCCAGGTTGGTAAAATACAATATCTCAGAAAAATAAAACTTATTAGAATACATTATCACCAAGCCTGGTCATCCAGGTTATGTTTGCAACTCTGCTGCTGGTTTAAGGTGGGACTTTCAGCAAAATAGTTACATCTGTTTCCCCATTTGTAATTGGCAGCTACCAAAACTTCTCTTCCTCATACAACTGAGGACACACAGAATCAAGTCAAGCTGTGGTGCAGAAGCAAAGACATCCTGTGAAGACAGTTGCATCATGGATTAATTTTTCTGTTTGTAAAGTGCAGGGTATCAACAGCATGGACAAAAAATGAGCCCTTGGAAAAAGATAGAGTGAGAGCAGAATGTCTTGCACTAAGGTTATGTATTTAACAGTTTCACATGAAATATTCATATATAAAAACTTTTTTAAGTGCTTTTCTCCAATTTAAAAATCTAAAGAATTCAAAAATAAGGCATTCAATATTTGAAAAAGTACAGATTTACAAAATGTGTATATTCTGTCATGAAAACTCCACACCAACATTATACACTTGGAAAAAAAATACAAACAGGATATATTACAAATTTATGTAGCAATAACTTAGTTCATACCATGCAATAAAAAGGACATTGAGATACACAAGCTTTTAGCTTTCTCTAAACTGGAGGGCTTAATTTTGTTTGCAAATGAGTTTTTATGCAAATTCATAGAACTGTGGCACTTGAAATTTCTGGTAGCCTTTCTATGGAGAGTTAAATTGTATGTAATGATTATGAGGATGGAGAGTAACACAGCAGCTGTTACGAGTCATTCCAACTTTGTTCGACAATAGCTGAAACTCTTTTCTCATATTCACGTTTGTTCTCCTGGTAAAGTTGTGCTGCCTGACTGTTTGCTGGACTGTTTGGATTGGGTTCATCAAGCAGAGACTGGAAAAAGGGGAAAACAATGTGAGACAAACCAACACATTTAAATCAGGAAAAAATAAACTTACTTTCAAGTCAAATGTGTTTCAGAGGCAGAAACTACTCAGAATGGCCCAGTTAAAAAAAACCAGCTAAACTCACGGTTAGGCACCCCTAATTATATTACTGAACCTCAAATTACACCCTGCCTAAGCATCAGTACTGCACACACTGGTAGCTTCACAAACCAAACAGAGAGACTTTGTGCTAGTCAGCACTACGGAGCTAATTGACTATTTGGTAATTATATTACTGTCATTCAGGACTAAAGAGGGGCCTAAGATGTGTCCTACAAAATACTGCTGTTGAAAAATAAAAAGAATCACACAGGAGCAAAGGAATTGTGCATTTCCACTGTGCCAGGCCATTTTTACTTATTCCAAGTAGTGTGTTTCAGCAATATTGTACCTTTGAGGGCTTCACAGGGCAAAGCTTCATGGTAAAGTTAAATGTTTCAAACACTACACAAATTTCTGCATCTGATATCCTATCTCGAATAAAAACATGAAAAAATGAACACGAACCAGTAATTGCTTTCCTGTACAAAAATACACAGTGGCAGTTTTGTAGCTCAGAACTAGTAATTATGTAGCATCTTTGACTGCATTTGATCTAAAAAGTACTGCTTAGCTCATAAGGATTTGAAGTTCCCCTTGGTACAGATACCTGGCTATCCCCATCACTGAGCTATGAATTCTGGAATACAGACCAACAATAACATAATTATTTGGTAAAATAGATGCAAAGTTACCTGAATTGAAGTTAAAATAGATGAAACATCATATGTTGGACTCCAGCGATTCTGAAGAATATCTAAACATATGCTGCCATCTGCATACACTGTAAATACAACACAGATATCACTTAGAAACTGTCAGATTTATGGCACTGTTCAAGGCAGAGTTATTGTTCCAATTCAGTCTGTGCTTAGATTAATGCTTTAGGAAAGAGGACAGCAGTTTGTCTCACCATCTTCTGTGGCTTGACATGTACTTTGAAGATTTATTACTGAAATTAACAGAACACCTAAGAGGGAAAGAAGGCAGGTCTGGATATTACGGGGTTAGCACAGGAACAGGCAGAGCTGGTGTCCTGCTCCTCCAGTGTGACTGACCCATACTGTCACAGTGGAGAGGCCTCCCAGAGAGCAGCAAGGCCTTCACTGCCAGAGCAAAACCACTCACAGCCATCACACACACTGAACAGTGGCAGCTCCTGCCTCGTTTTCACACACCCTACACTCACTATGAGAGGCACCAAGGCAGACAGTAGAAAATATGGAAAAGTGCCTGAAATCCTCCTTCTGTCTGGATACCTATCAGTCTTCATGAAGCCCATATGTACCCGAGACTCACTGCTCAAACTTCTACATGCTTGTCCTCTAGCTTGTTCCCAACACACTACAAACCTCCTGGCAGAGACAAACTGGTCTGGACACTATGTGAGGCATTATTTCTACAGAGGAGCAGCAGGCAGGGTTTGTGTTTTCTGCATGTGTGAACCAAGCAAAACCTATCAGTGCTGGGGGAGGAAGCACAGTGCACTCTCCTAGCTGCCCTCATCACTGAGTTTGGGTCACACACCTCCTCTATGACTGAGCATCCTCATTTTCTTCCCTGTGCTAGTCCTGGTTGGCACAGAGCACCACACGGAAGCAGGGACTTGGGTGAAACCTCACTTGGCAGGAATAAATAACACTTGGCTCCATCATTTCCCTGCAGCTTGTGAGGTGGCTGCACAGACACGGCTGCTGTTAAATGCAGGGGAGCAGGAATCTGCAGCCAGAACTGCCTCTTTAAACCAACCTAAGTGCAGCTGCTGCTGAAAATACTCATAGGTTTTGCTACTGAGGCTACATATCAATCAGAAAGAGGCAGATAGCTGCTTCTTAATAGCATCGTAACTCTTAATTTTTCATCAAGCAGTTGCTGTCCTAGACATCTACTTAGGAGATGGCAATGAAGAGAGATTAAGCATTCTGGAGCTTCAGAGAATGCATGACCACACTGTAATATTTAATGAGTATTGCAGCTAAATAAAGATAGTTTACTTACCATTCGGGTGGAACATTTTTGATAAAAATCTAACAGTTGGAGGCTTATTTGGATATTCTTCAGAAAATTCTATTACTAGTTTAAAAGTACCTGTCCAAACAAAGATAAATACGATCAGATAACTAACAAAAGAGCATATCCAGGAACATAGACAACAAATTAATTTACGTGCTCCATGATCAATATTTCTCCTCACCGCTATATAAACAAACAACACTGAATCTGATTGCTTTTCATGTATTTCAAGTGATAATGGAACTGTGGAACTATTGCTTAAGAGTAATAAACCCAGCAGCAGAGATTGGGTAGAAACTTGGAGACTCACTGTATACATGGTAAAGGCAGCTAGATCCAACATTACCCCACTTTTCCATGACCCAATATGCTGGGTCTATGGACTTGGGTGACTTTAAGGCGTTTCATTAAGAAGGTATTGTGGTGCCAGCAAAGAAACACTGGAATTTCATAATCAGCAATCTCGGTCTTTGGAGCTCACAACTGATTCACTGAAAACCTTTGTTATGGATCAGTGAATAATTTACTGTAACTCCTCCAACCCAACACAGAGAAAAACCCATCTGCTGCCAATTACTGCAATAATACTATAATTACTAAACTCATTATTCCTCATATGCCTAAGGGAGGTTCATTACACATCAACTTTCATGTTTATGTACAAATGCGGGATTCCCTCAACCTCACTGAGTTCTATATTGAGAACAATTCAAGGTTTTTCACCTGTTCTTCATTAGAATAGCAATGAATCAAACATGCCAAGAAAGATGAAACAAGAAAAGCTCTTGTTGAGCTCAGCTATGGGGATGTGCAAACACATCTGGCAGTGTCAGGCCAACATACCCTGCTAAAAGCTCTTGTGTGTATGTATGAAAAAGCCTTGACAGAAGCATTGCTTCGTAGCTTTCTAACCAACCATGAGCCAGCGTGACAAGACACTGCTTAGATCAAGACACATTTTTATAGCCAACAAGCTTCACTCCTTCACTTGCTTGCTTTGTTTCAAATTATATACAGATAGCATCTATTATTTTTCAAAAGCAGAACAATGTTAGTACTGGCAATATTTATTAGAATGACAAAAGATACAAAAGTTAGCAACTTACCATCTTCAAAAGGTGTCCCTTCTGGCCTGAAAGGTTTTAAAAAGAAACTCCAGTTATAAGTGATCATTACCTACTTCCACATAGGCCAAATAAATGTGTATCTTCTTCCTCATCCTCCCCAAGATATAGGCAGAAGCAATAATTTAAATACTTGGAGAAGCATCCATAGGCAACCTCTGAGAGCTTTGTTGTATCTAAGACACTTCCCATAGTCACCCTATTTGGGATATCTACTTTATCATCATCCCAAACAATACATATGCCATTAGGTGACTAGATTGGAACAAACAAGATTATTAGCAAGCACACTTCAGTTTTATGAAAGGATACTAAGCCAGCTCCTCTTCTATAGGATATGTAATGTAACTTCCCAGACAGATCCTGTACCTTGTCCTACTGGGATTCAATCCAACCACTAATACATCTGGATTTAATGGCTGAGAACATGTGGCACTTAAGTACTTTAAAGAGGAATCCTGATTTTTCATAACACAGCATTAAACCACATGCAAGCTTTATTCAACAAAAAAGCTGAACAAATTTAAAATTTAAATTTTTTCCTTCCTAACCATTCTCCATTATCTGTGAAAAGAGATTTTAACCATAACACTTGGCCATTTTTTAAAGTTTGCCAACTTTACATACATGAAACAAGAGAATAACTGTAAAAACAAACATCAGGTTGTTATATTTAGTCCTCTGATATCGAATTTCATAGTGACCAAAAACTCTTACCCAAATATAACTGCATTCCATTGCATTATATTATTCTCAGATGGTGCACCACTGACACCCACAGGAGGGTCTTCTTGCAATCTAAGATATACAAACATAGAATGACAAGTCATATATATTAAATACTTCCACTTGCAGGTATAATTTACCACTAATATCCACATTTTGTAAATATTTTCTAATTCCAGATCAGAGAATACACAAAGCATTACATGCAGATTATCAACACTCTGAAAGACAGACCTACAAAGCAATGCACATCAAGATTTTCTCATGTTTTACACCGAGACACAAAGGCACAACAGGTCTGATTAAGTGCTCAGGGAGCAAAGAATTAACTGTAGGAATAACTTATAGCACCATGGACAGCTGGGATTTATGGTGCAACACAGTTAACTATGAGGGAGCAATTGCTGCTGGCTGCCACAGTGAAGAAGAGAACAAGCTGCAGCCACAACCAGGCAGTGACACACACACAGAGCACTCTTGCTGGAACTCAACACAAGGGACCATCAGTGGAGCTTTTCCTGCATTCCCAGATCCATGCGTGAGATGTGGTTAAATTTGGTATAAGCCTATGTTGACTGACAAGCTGATTGCTTCAAAAGGGAGCAAAGGGGAAACCTGTGTGATGCTCCTCCCTGTTACCAGTCCCACAAATGTGTCTATCTCTAAAGCAATCACAGGAGCATTTTAAATTATTTTTAGTTCCTTAATCCTTGGACTAGGGAAAAGCATGTTAGTTACTGAAAGCCTCACAAACTTGAACCAGAAATATGTAGTGCAGCCAAAGGGCAGGATCTAAATGCCCCCCTCTGCCCATCGCTGGATCCATATTAAGGATCATAAGACCCTGAAGAATGTACACCAGCGGGCCCCAATCAATCCACCTGATCAAACTCCCTCAGTGACAGCTCCTCCTCCCATCACCTGTTTTGCCTCCACAGTTATGCAAGAATAAGAAAAATGCAGTGACTGCCCTTGCCTCACAAACATCTCTTGAGTGTTACTATGAGGTTTAATCATATCACAGTACACTTATAAACAAGTCACTACAAAAAGCTCTGCAGACCAAAGGACAAATTCTAACTAAATGCCACATGCAAATGCAGATTTATTGAGAGCTGACAGCAGCACGGCCAGGCAACCCCCCTGCACTTGCACTGCCTCAGCCTGGGGTAACACCACGTGTTGTCCAAGGATGCTGAGCAGTGGTGCTGCCCTACAGAGCAGCCCAGAAGCTGCTCAGAGCCCCTGCGAACTCTGTGTTTACATCCCTGCTCTCCGAGCACACGCACTCCAGACAGCTCGGTATCAACAGCATAAACCACCTACTATTTTGGTCAGGGACAGAAGGAACAGGACTTCTTCCTACACGCCAGCCAGGCTGCAGGCCAGCAGCAGTGCCTGAGTATTAGCCTCGCAAACACATCTGGGGGACAGCTTTAGTTTTCACATCAGCTTTAAAGCACACATGCACCCTACTTGTCACAGGGTCTAACTACAGAAAAGATCTGGCAAGGACTGCAAATAGGACTGATCCTGAAAGTCATAAAAAAAGGGAAAATGTGGTATTTGTACTCCCTTTTTATCAGCAAAATAAATAAGTAACTTTTTTGTTGTTGTTTATTCAAACAAATTAGAAGAGCTGCTGAACTATTCTCTCTTCCCTGCTCCTGACAATCACAGTATGCAAAAGCAGTTTACATTTAATGAAGTGAATCAGAGTTCACAGCACACTGTCTGTTTTTTCAGTATGAAGTACAAGGAATATAAGAAACAAATACTTAAGTTGCAGCATGAAAGAGCAGAGTAAAATAAAAACTGACACGAAAAAGTTACATAAGTTTTGGAATATCAAAGTTGCAATATATATGACAAATAGATTTGATTCACTTTGTCTACTTGGTTATATTTTTCCACAGCTTTAGAGTATTCCCTCAAGCTTTAACTTCAAAATTATTAAACCAGTCCTTGTAGGAATATAAAGGCATAAAACCCACATCTGATTGCAATCTTGAGAAATAAATTAGTCAGCCTCAAAAAAAAAATCACTGGTTCATCTGTGTAACCAAATACAATACAAGGTCTGAATATCCTGTTTTGATTTGAACGGGAATCAAGCAACACCCACATAACAAACACCAACACTCACTCAACAGCAGGGGAGGGCTCCACTTCCCAAAATCCTCCTACTCCTCCTAGATTCACGAATCAGGCTTTTGTCGGTGGTGCTTTACGTGCAGCCACGTAAAGCAACTACAATACACGTCAAGTGTTTACTGATGTGTTTTCAGGGGCTGGTATAACATAGCTATTCTAAAAAAAGAGACACTATCAAAGCTGACTCACCTCCACTAGTCCTGAGCGACCCAGTCCGGAGAACTCTTACTGTAAATCTTAAAAGGAAACCCCCCACCCTTTTCCACACTCTGTTCTAAGTGTGTTTACATGTCAGACTGGAAAGAATTTATTCCAGAGTCAGTGGTTCCACCATTAACATTTAAAAGAGTGCAACTAATAACTGCTCCTTTAGCAGTTCGCATATGTTACACAAAAGATTCCTCACGATTGCAAACTTTAAACAAAGTATCATGTGCCTAAAAACATTAAAGGGCATTTTGGTTCTTATTACATACAAGCGAAGCGTTCGCTAATTCTTTGCGCTTCGTTTTCAGGTGTCTATCACAAAAAACTTATTTTCAGAGAGACCCTCCGACCCAACAAGCCCGGAACACTTCTTTATTCTGCCTGAGGTATTCCGAAGCTGGAGTCTGCGGGTGCCGGACGTACTCGGCGGAGGTGGGGAGCGGGCAGGGCGGCCCGGCCAGCCGGGCACGGCCCCAGGCAGCGCCCGCAGCCCACGCGACACCGCGGCGCCCCGTGACCCCGAGGGCACTCCTGGGGCGCCCTGGTCCGCAGCCACCGCTCCAACTTTTATCCTCAGACGCCCCCAGCCGTCGGCGCCCGGGCGAGGCGGCTCGAACAAAGCCGGCGCTGCCCGGCGGGACCCCGCGCTCCCCCGGCGGTGCCCCCGCTCCCCCCGGCAGTGCCGCTCCCCGCGGGGCGCGCCCCTGCCCCAAGGGGCTCGGTGCCAGCCCCGTGCCCGGCACAAAGGCGCGGGGCAGCGGTGGGTCCGGGCCCCGCTCACCTCTTGAAGTCGCGCATCAGGCGGCGGCGCGCCGGGGTGGACATGGCGGAGCCGCGG
>VWZT01005326.1:0-16595 GCA_013397055.1 Pachycephala philippinensis | reverse complement strand
CATTAGCGCGGTGGCGGCGGGAAAGGGTCGGGAGCGCTCCTGGGGCTGCCTCGCCCCGCGGTCCGGCTGGGCACACAGCAGCGCTGGCAGCGGGAAAGGGTCGGGAGCGCTCCTGGGGCTGCCTCGGCCCGCCGTCCGGCCGGGCACACAGCAGCGCTGCCTCACGCCCTCACAGCATCTCAGTCTGCACGTGGGTCAGGTTGGATCCTCTCCTTGCCAGACACACCAGCTCGCTGTGATTTAACTGAACTTCTGCAAAGTACAGAAGCAATAACTCCTAGTCAGATTACAAGGTTATACATTTAGGTTCTTTCTTCCATGCTGTATATTCAGCCCACTCCCACTCTTGGCAGTAACTGGATGTTTTAAAAATTTATTTCTTATCAATTTTTAATTAGGGATAATGGTTCATTTTGCCATATGGGTCCCTCAGCATCTCTCGAAGTTCCCTCTAAATACAGACTGATGTCCTGGCTCTCAGCCCTTTTTTAAAATCCCATTACTCCAACAGACAGAGCAGGTCTGTTTGAAGTCGTGACCCAGTTCTTACATGGAGTCTTGGAAGTTATCTCTGAACTTGGATTTGTGTGGTTACATGTGCCTCCCTGCTTTTCTTTCAGATGATTTTAAGGAGATCAAAACATCATGAGACTCATAATGAAGTGACAGAAATGAACAGTCTGCATCCCCTGCCCATTCCTTCCGCCTCCAGCCATCCAGGTGGTGGAGTAGTATCAGCCCAGAGTTTAACACAGCACAAAGCTCAGTACTTCTTTTTCACAAAGTTAGTGCCTGGCCCTGCTGCAGCAGCAGCACTGACTGGGTTGTTTAGAAGAGGAATTTGTATTTCACACAGCGTGGGATTTAACTCGGCAACGATTTACTCAGAACACTTTAATCCAACATCCCACCTCAGTGAAAATAGTCAGATGCCCAAAGTGAGGAATTCACATAAAGCCTGGTACTGCAGGGGAGCAAGCTTTTCCAAAAGGCTTGGTAATAGGAAACTTTAATACCCCAGCCACTAAAATATAATTCCCCACACTAGTGAGGAATGGTTCCTGGCAAGCTATCCCCTCCTCTGGACTTTCCTCCTCCTCCTTCCATCACACACATTTTCATTTTTCATTCCACTGCTGCTCCTCTACCTTTTTCCAGCTTATATTTAGCTCCTGTTAACTCAGAAGGGAGAAAGCAATCTGTAAAAAACAAGTGCAAGCTTGAACCTGTACACATAATGAAGGTTGTTTAACAACATTAATTAATTCAGTATTAAAAGGCGCTGCTTCAGAGCCCAGACAGGGCATCCCCTGTCTCCAGGGCAGCTCTCTGCCCTTTGAAGCCCAAGTCACCCTCAGCCTGTGCAGGGAAATAAACAAAAACCAAACACCAGCACTAAGCTTGAGTTGAATCTGAACCCCTTTTTTGTTTCCACCTGGCTTGGGAACTTTTTTAGCAGTATCTCATGAGGGACAATATTTCTTCTCCTCTGACACCACCAGGGAACAGTGTATTGACATTATGTAATGGAACATTTTAATCCTACGTGGCAGTAACATGTAGATGGCAGTTTCAGTAATAAATTAAAAGCTTCTTTTTTTCCTCTGAAGAACTAGATGTAATTTCTGTTCTGTTGATTGCATGGCACATATATGTTTTAAAATTAATATATCCCAAGCTACTTCCGAAAAAATCAGTCCCAAGTAACAATAAAAGAGAGGCTCTGGCCTTGCAAAGGTGGTTTAATATGTCTCAAAATGAAATCTGCACTAAATATCCACTTTAGATTTGTATCTGCTGATAATTATTGCCAGTACTTCCTTGCTTAATGAACTTAAATGCATCACTGCCATTATAATGTCACTATGGGCATTTTAGTTCAAATGTTTTCAATTTATCATGTACTTGTAACCCACTGACTTCCAGAGATGGGTGGAAACAACAATTTCAACACTAACTTTGTCGTTTGGTGCCTGGAGAGGGTTTTTTCTGTGCAACCATTAAAGCTATCCACTGTAACAGTGCTTCAAACACTTGGAAAAAAATCCTTACACAGTCTGTGGTCTAGAACAGAAACTAATGTCTTCCTTCTTAAATGATACTGGGATAGATACAACAACTTCCTGATCAGAAAGCTGTTTCAGGTTCAATTTTTTTTTTTTTTTTAATTTTTATTTTTATTTTTTTATTGCTATTTGATAGGGTATTATGTTAAGTTAAAGGTAACATTTTACAGCACGTTCTATATTAAGCTTGAGTAAGTACTAGATTCTTGTGCAGCATTTCACAAAACCAAACAATTTCTAAGGTGACTTTGACCCATCACAAGATGATGCATGTGAGCTGGGTGAGTTCCTGGTGTCCTGCCTGTGCGTTCTGTGGGTGCTTCCATCCCAGAGTTCTTGCCTGTCGCCATCAGGCCATGGGAGAGGGAAAGCAGAGCTGGCTGAGAGGCTTCTCCCGGTTCTGCAGTTCCGGGGCCATCCTTGGAGCTCACACTGCCCTGCCCCAGCTTCCCCAGGTGGCCTTTTTCCCAGCTGCGGATTGCATCACTTGGCTCTGGTTCCCTCCCCGAGATCCTCAGTGCACATTGGCCAAGGAAGGGGCGGTGTATTTATTGCACCAGTTTTGTGCCATCCCTAAACAAAACACAAGTGTTTCCTCACAAAGATATTTCAGCATTGTGGGGGTGCAGTGGGGAGATTTCCCCTAAAAGCCTAGTTTGAGTTCAGACCTCTGCTTGTGAAAAGTCCGCAAGAATTTCAGTCTGGACATTGGTCAGGTTGAATTCTCTCCTTGCCAGACACACCAGCTCACTGTGATTTAACTGAACGTCTGCGAAGTACAGAAACAATAACTTGTAGTCTGATCACAAGGTTATAAATTTAGATTCTTACTTATTTTGATTCTTATTTCTATACTTTATCTTCATCCCATTTCCACTCTTTGCAGTAACTGGATGTTTTAAAAATTTATTTCTTATCAATTTTTAATTAGGGATAATGGCACATTTTGCCATATGTGTTCCTCAGCTTCCCTCAAAGTTCCCTCTAAATACAGACTGATGTCCGGGCTCTGAGGAGACCTGGCAACAGTGAGAGTGTAGCCCTCAACCAAAAAAAAGGGGGGTAATTAAAATAACAGATACTTTTATATTGAGTTAAAACCAGCTTTATTGTTAACCTAAAACTGCTTGAAAATACCAGCAGCTAGTAATGTGAAAATTAAATGGTAAATGGACCTCAGTATGAAAAAGTACATTTTTATTGTGATTCTTTTAATGTGGGAGTTCTTATCTATGATTTATTAGAGTAAATAATGCACATTCAAGAGGACATTTTTAAGCTAATGAACAGAGCTGCTCCTTTGCTGTATTCCTGGTACAGCACTATTGGTTCAGAGCCTGGAGATTCACCATGAAAAGTAATGTGGTAAATGTGTATGAATATTGGAGGAAGGCTGAGGGAGCAGAAACAAAGACTTTTAGCGTGTTTTCAAATTAATGACAAGTCTTTAGTTAAGCAAATTACAGTTCTTGTTATTAGCCTCTCAGAGGAAGTCTCTATGAACTGATATAAAAAGCCATGGTAGGAAGAGTTTTTCTTCTTTCACCAACAATGATTTCATCATAATAATATTGTTAACCTGATTACTGTATTTAAGCAGAAAGAAAATACTTCACTTAGTGTTGGAATTTATCAATCATACAACTCTAGATGAGCTCCAGTGTTATTTCCATAGATTGGATAAAAAAGAGCTTAAAAATACATTTTCCAGTTAGAACAAGCAATTGAGTACCTTCACAACAGTAGTGAAAGAACTCATGGAAAGATTAATCATTAATAAAATGTTATTGCTTCTAGATCACACCTTTACTTTATTGTTGTGATTTGTCATACAGATATCAAATGTATTCATTCTTTATTAAGAACAAGGGTTAGTTTTGTAGTTTAAGGCTTCCAACTGGTATGAAATGATCTGCAGGATTGGAACATTGGACTGGATGATTGAAGGAGGACTTGGGTAGCAGCAGTGCTACTGCAGAGAATTCAGACCTGTCTCTGAAATTCAGAAGAGCTAAAAGTATTCAGTACTTTGCATTCCCACCTTGTCCTTCTCCTTCACTCTGTCTCCTGTCTTTTAATCACTTCTGGTTTGTCCTGCTGCTGATGGGTTGGGTGCTGTGCCAAAATCCATACGGTACTGTGCCAAAATCCTGCTCTCTTTTGCTCATCACCTACATTAGCAGTTGCTAATTGTAGTAGGATCAGGACATTGATGACTTTGGGAAATGAGGGCACTCTGTGCCTCAGAGTCAGTTCTGATGTAGCAGGAGGGTTTTTTCAGTCCATGCTTTCATGCCTTGAGTACTTTTAAAACAAACAGAACCTGCTTCTTATTAAACTGTTTTGTTTGATTTTGTTGGGTTTTTTCCCTTTTTATTTTTTTCCCCTTCCTTTGTTATATACCATGATCTCATCTGATATTTTGTTAACACAAAGTGGAATTACTAAACTTTCTGATTTAGGTTTTGCTTAAACATGAGCTGCCCCTGGTGATGTTTATACAGATTATGTGGTTACACAATGGTACAGGGCTCCTTAACTGATTTCAAAAGACGCTACACATGGAAAATATATGTGTGGAGTTTTTTGGAGGGGGATGGCACCTCTAATTCAACTGGTATAGAAAAAGCAGTTTCCTGCACATGAACTTCTGGATAGAATGCCATATTAGCAAAAGGAAAATAAACATATAAAAGCTAAATTTAAATGGTGACATGCAATATACCACATTTAAGGTCAGAGTTACCATTATGTTCTGGTTCCAGATTCAGTCAAAGCAGTGCAAAGTTTGTCTTTAAAAATAGCACTGTTATTGTATAAACCAAACAGCAGAGTTGTTTTATAAACCTGGAGAAGATGGTAATCTATGTTATTCCCAGGTAACCTGTGCCTGTTTGCCCTGCAGGTGGTTTTCCGTATTGTCCATATCAAAAACATCCATCAGTGCTGGCACCGAGCCCCTGGATGATCAGAGATAAGGGCTCGCTATGGAGCAATGCAAGAGAAAATCCTGGAAAAGTGAGGAAGCAACAATGTGGAGCTTTGGAGACACAGCACACATACATGGTTAACAGCACGGTAACTTGGAATGTCTTAGTTTCCACTAAAGACTTTATTCTGCATTCTGTAAAAGTCTGTTATTGTCCACCTACTATTATGGAATTCTGTAGAGGTTTAGAATTGTGGAGAGGAGTGATAACTCCTGTTATAAGTTATGCTTTCACTCACGCTTTAGATATTGATGATGATGATGATTATTATTAGTAGTAGTAGTAGTAGTAATTATAACAACAGTATCCTGCAGTAGTTATTCTGGCAGTGCTGAACTATAAACATGGAGGTAAATATCTTTTTAACAAGCCATGATAATTCCTTTAGTCTCAAACCTCAGATACAGTTTATAGAGCAGAATGAGTCAGCGGGAAGGATCTGCTTTTACATATCCTTCTTCTCTGAGAGGAAGTACAGGGAGGAACATGGCAGCGCTGGATATTTGGGTTCATTTCAGTTTTGAAGATAGTAGGCTTTTCGATGAGAGATTTGGAACGTATTTCACCAATCTCCACATGGATACAAAAAAAGAATATGGTATACAAACTTTTTGTCTCTTTCAACCAGCTGATTTATTGTCTGTTCATAATGTCCTGTTTGTCAAGCAGCTGGACACTTCCTCGGAGTTTTTTATAGAGCCCAGGATTTTCAGGGATGGTGCTTCCTGAAGTTCAGCATCCTAAAAAATGCAAGGAAAAGGTTTCCCCAGCTCACTGCCTTACTGGAAATGCTATTTCCAGGTTAGAAACCCCACTTCCTACTAGAAATCCCATCCAGTTACAGTCTGTTGCCCCAAAGTCATATGGGGAGTTCAGCGAGTTTCATTGGGTCGTCCACACAGGAAGAATGTGGCATATCAGAAATTGCTAATAAGAGAAGTTGGGATTTTCAGAAATGCCAAGGAGATTCAGAAGTATAAGTGCCAGTCCACAGTTTTCTAAGTATTTCAGTTAATTTAAATTCACGGATGTTATAATTACTATATTCACTGAGATGCAGTTGCAGACACTAATGGTTTAAAAAAAAAAGTGTTCTGTTCAGACACTGAATTTTGTTTCCCCTGATGTCAGTGGAAATGGGAATGGATTTAAGTTTTGCCATTTACATTAAGCAAAATCAAAAATCCAATAGGCAATTTCCTGCCATAAAAAGATCTGAGAGAACAGATGGAGAAAAATAATCTAATTGAGATGAATTTTCTTTTTTACGAGCTTGCTCTATTTCATTTTTAAGAGCATACCTAAAATGTCTTCTTCCACAAAGAGAGCTTGTTCATTAAGTCTTAAAATAAAGGACAAGCAAAAAGCTTTTTTACAAACCCAGAATGCTCATGGTGATACCAGGCATTTCTAATAACTGATTAACACCACGAAAACTCAAACAAAAATGATGACGCACTCTCAGTTGAGGACAGCCCAGTGAAGCTTTCACCAGCAGCAGGCTCTTCTGACTCATTCTTTCTATTGCAATAGAAAATGCAGTTGCTGCAGAGGAATGAAAGGTCTCATTCATTTCTATGGGACAGGGAAAAGGAAAGATCAGAGGCCAAGTTTTCCTCCCATGGCTCAGTTACAGAAGGGGTTACTCTTTCTCTCTCTCATTCTGTCCTTCCCAATCTCTGATAGTTGTAGTGGGACTTGTTAAAATCTCCAGAGTCATTGGTTTTGTTGATGATGGATTGACTTAGTGTTACAGATACATTTTCAGAAGGTGTTGAGTTATAACAACTAAGTTTAACACTTCAAATGAAGTGGAGCTTTGCAGAGAAGGAAGGGAAAGCAGTTTATCCATTAGGCTACTTGGATTCCTCAGAAGTCTTTATAACCCTTCAAAATCCTTCAGAAACATTTTGAGAGCTTTCAGGAGGATTTATTTTATTTTCTCTTAGTAGGTTTATTGGGGTTTCTTTTCTTTTCCATGTAAGATGAATCCCACAGAGACAGCATAAAAGGACATTATAAAGTGCCCCACTTCAGAAGTGGCCACCACCATCCAGCTGTGGTAGCTGGAAGCTAAATAGAAGTGGAGGGATGAAGGATGTTCTTTCAGAACGAGGACATGATACAGGAAGTTGTTCTTTTCCTCTGGCTTTAGAGGGGTATAAGTCTATCCATTTCAGACATCAGATTTATTTGTTTATGCTGTTTTTCATCCGACAGCCAAGGAAGAGAAGCAGAGATTCTCAGAAAATGCTTCATATGACTCAAATTAGGCAATAATTAAACTATTAAATCAGATGTTCCGAACTGTTTATGGAAGATAGGGATCCTACCTTTCTCACATGGGCACTTTCATTTAAGAAGCTCCAGACTGACAGTCTTAAAGTTGGGCAATATCCCTCAGGTATGCAGAATAGGAACATATGGCTGTGGATATGGTAAAATCGGCTCTGGAAACACTGCTGGCAGGAAGTCTAAACCCACCTGAGCTGGGCTGAAAAACCACTGCGTCTTCTGACACACTCAGAGAAGATCTTGCACATTGGAGGAAGGATCTGTAGTCAGAGGTGCTGCATTTTCCTGGCTGCCCAGAAGATTTAAGTTGATGATCTTATGGTATGTGTCTAATTTCCTATTCCATGCTCAAAAACTGCATGACTCTAAGAACTTCAGGCTCTGTTCATGAGTGTGAATCACATCCACAGAAACATCAAGGGTAGGGCAGCACATGTAAACACAATTTGGAAATAACAATACAAGGACTGGCTAAAGAGAGGTGAAACAGCCCCAGCTACCCTGACAGTCCATTCATAACCCCTATCTAGCAAATTAGAAGAGTATTTTGGGACAGTCCTCAGCCAGCAGAGTCCTCCTAGAGGGAATAATTTCTCCAGTATAATTTAGATAAAACTCTGGGGCCCTTACCTACCCTAGAACTAGGAGCTAAAATAATAACTCACCTTCCACCCACCCACTGTACCAATTCAGAACGATGAGCCAAAAACCGTGAACTAGGTTACACAGCAACAGAATAAGGCCCAGACATCCCAGATGTTACTGAAGTAGGTGCAATGACAAAAAAAAATATGAGGTAATTTAGGTAGAGAACAGACATGGAATAGCACTAGATGAGAAGACTCTTAATAACCTGATGATATTAATTTATGAATTATCTAATGATACGAACACATATCAGTCCATAACTATGTACACATTGGTAAACTGCTCCTGTAGAGCAAACTGTCCTTGGTTTGTGTGTGTGTGCAGTAGAGGAGGGGTAAATGAGAGATATTCAGAGGAGCCTGAGAATGTCCCAAAAGATCCCCCAAAGCCTGTATTTCCCTAAAGTTCTATAAGATATTTCATAAAGTATTAATTATATGTTCTCGTACGCAAGAGTAGACTCAGAGACAGTGGCCAAGTCTTCACTTTTCTGAGCCTGCTCCTCAAAAGGCATAACTCTATCATGGAAAAGCATCAGATTCGGCCCTTTGCAGAGTGAAGAAATCACACAGTGAACAGTGAAAAAAACCCATTTTGTTGCCACCCAGACAGAGGGTGAGTAAAGCAAACTCTCTAGTTGAATAGCAGATACTATGCAATCACCTTTTAATGTATAAAGAAGCACCAATGGGTTGTGGGAGTTTAGGAAATGTAATTTCTGTTTTTTAGCTTGTTTAATGCTTGGCTTGGCCACAGAGAGGTTTTTAAAAGAACCTCCATACAGCACTTGGTGTAACACTGTTTTACAATGTTGACCGTTTTTTTGACACCCTGAGGGCACCACGGCGTGACACAGCATTAAGCATTGTTTCGGAGTGTTTTCTGTAAAAATTCCTCGGTTTCAGCCGTGTTGTGCCGAGCCCGCCAAGCCAGCAGGTGTGGCTGTGGAGCCTTTCAAAATCCACGGATTTCTTGCATCAGTCCCGAGGCTGCGGAGCGATGTCACCGCTGTACTAGCGAGGATACTCCCAACAAGCTGCGTGTTTGCCTTCTCCCTGGGAAATGCCAGGGGAGCTGTAAACACCAATGTGTTTGTCCGCGTCTTTTACACAGACATACTGTTGGGATTTTTGCTGCAAAGGAAAACTATTGTCTTTGCTGACAAGCTCCATTTTTAATGTATACAATTGCCATTATCCTTGGAACTACTCATGAGGGATTTGGCTCTCTGAGTTGTTAAAAAGCAGATTTACTTTAGATGCTGGCATATGGTTTAAGAGAAAATATTATTTAATATAACTTAAAACATCACTTTTTGCTATCAGATTCTTACCAGAGCTGAAAGCCAACTTATTATGAGAAACAAAATCAAATTCTCCTTCAAAGCACAGAGTAATAGCAGAGATATAGAGCTACCGAGAGAAATGATGATTTTAATGCCTGTCAGAATGGTGCAGGATTTGGGAAGGTGAGAACCGCTCTTCTTAAAATATTTATTGAGGCATAAAATTGTTATTGTAATTATGACCCACTGGTGATTTTAAACACCAGCAAGAGAAACATCTTCACTTGTTAAAGGACCTTCCAGGTAGGAATATGAGACATCCTTTAGGGGGCTGTGCATTGTTATGGAGTATTTCTCTTGCAGACTATCCTCTGCTGTTTTATTCCAGATATGTTAAGAAAATGCTGGACTGAGTGTTTCAGCTGATGTTTTGTCATAGTTTCCAAAAATAAAAGAAAGTAAATGAAGGTTGTACGAAAGCAGTTGTGATTGTGGAGTCAGCAGTTGCTGAGCTGACTTAACTTGGAATAACAGCCACTGAAAAAAACAACAAAACTTGGCTCACAGAAATTTCCTCAACTGGAACAGTCAACAGGATTATTTTTAGTTCAGGTTTTAATGTTTTATCATTTAAAGGGAAAACAGTTGCCAGATGAAAAACATTACGTATAGTTTGAACAAAAGGTATTTTCTTACATGTTAATCTTTAAACAACAAATTTTTATAGGGTATGGTTTCTCAACTGCCTCTGTTTCTGAAGTTTTCTAGTCCTAGCATCATTAACAAAAATAATGCTAATGTGAAAATGGGACAGGACATTTTAGCCAAAAGCTGGTTTTGGTGTAGTTTTATAGTGAGGTGAGGTCATGCTTAAATTAGGGATCCAGCATTGCCCAGGAAGCCTCTTCACTCCTAAACACTGATTATGAGCTGTAGTTTGGTGAGTAGGGTGACAGGCATGAGTGATCAAAAATATTTATTTGATATTTTTTGTTGTTAAATAGCTAATATTTAAATATGAACAGTGAAATTACCTATTTAGCCTCTGTAGTCTAATTTTGTATCTGTTTATTCTGTATAATTAGGAGGCAGATTTAGCTTTGGCTTTAGCCTTTTATCCCAACAACTGAACACATTTCATTTGCAAGTGTTCTGAAACTATATTTCAAAATTGTTTCAAAACAAATATTTGGTACAGCTTGATCAATGTTTCTCTTGGCAGCAGCTCTGCCTGCTGCAGCCCAAAGTCACGTTTTTTCTCTCCAGTCCCACATCTTTCCCTGAGCTGTGCTGGCGTAATTGCATGTGGGGTTGCGCAGTGAACCCGGTCAAGGACCTGATCTGGATTAAAATAACCTGACCAAAAATGGATATTTTGAACTTGGATCCTTTTCCTGCAAGAAATCTCACAGAGATGCTGTGGCACCACTGAGACTATGGCCTGGGGAGGGACACAGTGAAAAGAGGGGCAGCTTCACCTGGGACATGGAACCACAGCCTTGGCTTTTCAAACTGAAACCCCCGACAGTGACTTTGGCCNAGAAAGAAGAAAAAAAAAAAAAGTAATTGCATAGCTATGATACTGAAGTCTTGATTTAATTCTGTTTCTCCAATATCCGTGCCTGAAATAACTGACTGTGCCATGAATTAATGGCATGCTGCAGGGATTAGTACATGAGGATTAGTACACATGAGGATTCGGCACAATAATTAATGTAAGAGTAGGGAAAGCATGCAAACATGCATTTCTGGGAGAAAGATCTACTTGGAGAATATAAATTGCAAACAAACAAAAAAGCTAACAGAAAATTAATAGGTATTTTATAGTTATCTTCATGGTTTCTGTTACCAGCCCTGAGTGATGGTGGATCTTCAGCAAGAGGAGCAGTTACACATTAACAGCCGAGTCACCACAGCGTGATCCAAGATTGTAACTGAGCATAAATTACCGGTAGAGGCAGTAAAAGAAACTGGAACTAGGAAAATACTTAGTGGAAATGAGTTAAACTGCTGTTCCACATGTTTAATTGAAACTGGAAGGAGTTTGGTTGTACTGAAAATGTGTTATTGAGGCTGAATGTATTGTGGGGGCTCTCTTGTCCATTCTGTATTTTTGAGAGAAAGCAATTTCTGCTTGACCATGACAATATCTAGTATCACGAGGTGTCTGTAAAGTATTTAAAGAATCTTGCTGAGCACCAAAGCTCATGTAATAAGGAAACTGGAAGTGTTAATGAGTTGTGAAGCCTAGAAGTCTTTGTTTATCACAGGAATTAGGATGCAAATTCCAGTTCCTATTCTAATCAATTTTCCTATTTATTGTCACATATTTAAAATTTTTCATTAGCTTTCCCCTTGCATTTTCCAGGTGGTCCAGGTGGTCACTGATGTTTCCAGGAAAAAAAAGTACAAGCAACCAAAGTTGGATAGTAGGGCATAGTAAAATGCTATGAAAAGTCTGGAATGTTAAAAAAATAAACTGTGTTAAAAAATAAAGAGCCCTGTCGTTATGTTTAAGTTTAAAACAAATATTTATTTTATTTTGTGGCTTTAAAACACAACAACTACTTAAATTCAGCCATTACATTATAAAATTTTTAAATATTAACAGTTTTGCATGTTTCATGGCAACTAAAAGTCACACCATCAAAATTAGGACAATTTTGGTGCATCTTAATTTCTTCCTCCTTATTCTTGCATTGTTGATTAAACTTAAGCACTGGGATAGTGCTGCCCTTTCCTTTTTGCTCCCTGGCCTGTGATTTGCTGCCAGCTGTTACTATTTGTAAGGTGTATATCTGAGCACATGGCTCGAATTTACCAACACCAGGCTAGTACAGCCCCATGCCCTGTGCTCAGATACTGGGAGAATTAGAGGAGATTACATCCCGATTTAGATGCTAGGCTATTTTTAAACCCTCTTCCTCTCCTAATGCATTTTCCTGTATAATCCTATCTAAAAATTTATTTTTAGGGCTTGGGGTAAGTAGGGAACTGGGGGCTTAATGTCACCAAATCCAGAAAAAGCTACCATGGCCTTGGGGTTACAGTTAGAGCTCAGAAAAACAGATTTCATTCACTGGATCTCAGCTCAGAAGAAGGAAGAACACNAAAAAAAAAAAAAAAAGTAAGGGAGGCTGAGCTAGCAAATCCTCCAAGAATAAATAATAAAATACTTTCCACTTTAAATGACCAGCTGGATCTGATGCCAGTCTAACTGTCTGGATCATGTTCCTTCCTTGTTGTGCTGCTGGCTGAGATGGTGTGGGGGAAAATAATCTCATTGCTGAGCACTGATTCCTCACCTGTGAAGCAGTATTGACTTTACAAAGCCCACTGAGAACTACTGATGGAAAATGCAATTCTAGAGTTGGTAGTAAAATCTGATGCTTTTCACACAAAATACCAGTATCTGAATTATTTTAGAAATGTGCTCAGTGTGTTCAGATATAAGCAATTATCAGGTTTTAGAATGGTGGTCAGAGAAGACCAGATAATCAGCTAATCTCTGCTGTTAAATGCTTTGGCCCTGGGAAATTAGAAATTCTTTCCTGTATGCTGTATTCCTCCCACCACCTGGCAGAGTTAGCAAATAGGACACCATGGAAAGAAGAAATCCTAACACGAGCAAGAACCTCCTTGCTGGAAGAAAACTGGGGAGACAAAAAGGTGCTTTTGTGAGTACGGTGGAAATAACTACCCAATGCAGGAATATCTGTTGCACTCAGTGATTCTGTGAAGGCACATCCAGATCACAGAGTCACCCACAGGCTGTGCAAGAGGCTTTTGCACAGACACACCAACCATGCAGCTCTGGGAGTTCTGCTCTTTGCCACAAGTTTCTGTCTATTTGAGTTTAATTATTTTCTGCAGAGGAGCTGATATTAAAATTATTAAGTATTTTATTGCGTAAAGGGGTAAATGTTTAAGAAACACATCACAGTTGCTTGATTGCAGAAGTGTATTTTCCAAGTGAAAAACCTGATTTTCAGCAAATGTGTCAGGCAAAGAGCACCTTACCTTACCTGCACCAAGCATCATTTTGGAGGGTTTCTAACAGATTTCCATTCTAGTTGGTTTGGGGTGTTACAGACAGATCCGACAGGGAAAAAGCTGCACCAGCTGTTGGAAAGAAAATAGTTATTTTCCTCGTGTAAGTATTTTGGACTCATTGGTTAATTTTGTCCTTTGTTCTGTTGCATAGGGAACTTACGCAGGCTGTGATGAGACAAAATTACATCAGATATACAAACATCCTCTCAAAATTCAGAGCTCGTATCTCCCCTGGAGTCCCTTGAATACAGCTGCTAATTATCTCATGGAATGTGTTCTGCTGCGGTTTGAAGAGCACATGATGCCAAAGGAGAGACTGCTCACTAAAACCATAGGTTTGCTTAAATGGTGTGAAGCTTTCTCCAAACCAGAAGTCCTTTGGAAGGGGATGAAGGATACGGTTATAGTTAAAGTAGGGACGTGCGAAAGAGTCAGAGCAGGAGCCATTCCTCAACTGAGAGCTACAGGAGAAGTATAGGGAAGACAAAGGAGAGCAGGGAAAAGAGAGCAACACATCTCATGCAGTGGTAGGCAAAGATTTGAGCACCATATATCAGGTTCCCTGGCAAAACCTGCTGCCATTAAAGCAATGCTCTGCTTTGTTCTGAGGGAGGTGGGATGTGTTGTGTTCTTAAACCATGAACCATCCTGTTTTTCATTTCCTTACACCAAGCAGAGAAGCTTCAGTATGTTCAGTAGTTGAATGCTGAAATTTTGAGAACCTGGGATCTCGGTGACAGATAAATATGTGCAGTTAATAAATATATAAATATTCTTTCACAGCCTAGGAGCAAATGCAGCATTACTGAACATGGAAACAATTTGGTTGGTATCACTGGAGTTGAACACACTTAAGCCAGAATGAAACATAAATGATCATATAATCCCCTGTGACCTCTCAATTATTCCCATGCAGCCTAACAGTGATTTCACAGATCACACTGATGGGAAGTATAATTTAAACTTTCTGTGCTATGTGTGCTCATCCCTTTAACTTCCTTACTCAATGGTCACCGAGGCAAGTTAATCTGTAGGATATTTTAGCTGGAGTTAAGGGTTACAGCAGAGACACTTGGGCCCACTGTGAGCCTTTGTGTTCTTTCTAATACTATTTTCCCTGATGATTTCATCCCTATCCTAGTGACTGATTATCAGAGGAGTAGCCTTTGTATGCAGGAGACAATGTATTGATTGCTAGCCATGGTGAGCTGTGTGGGAGATGGGTATTATGTATCTACAGCTGGAGTCAGTTACTTGCTGAGTAAAGAATTACTAGGATAAGACATTTGCTGTAGCTTTCCATAGATAAAAAACATTTCAGTAATAAAATAGATTATTCCCAAAGCATAGCTTACACAAGTTTCACCCAAATGTTTACAGTTAAGTATAAATATTTTACGAGATTTAGGGAAATCTAGCAGTGTCCACTGCTGCATATAAAACTCATTCATCTACTTTTGGATTTTCTTTTTCTGTCTTAACAATAGCAATTAAAACCCTTGTCTCAACAGAAAGTTTGTTCTCTGAACTTTTCAAATCGGTTGTTATCTCCTGAGAAGCATCTTGATTCCTAGAACTGGCAAGACATTCACTGCTTTTACCAGTACCGATGTTTGGTTTGTATTGCCTGCCTTAAATCTACCTCTGAAATCATATCAAACACAACCCCTCTTGTTACACCATTCTTAATACTAGACCAGCTGGCTCGTGCTTCTTGGTATCTACCCTTTTTTTAAACACATGCAGGTAGATTACATTGTCCCCCTTTGCTGCCACATAAAATCCACAGGTGAACAGCCAAAAAAAGGTTCAGTGGAGGGTGGCATGTGAAATATACTGGCATGAAGAAACACCCTTTTCTAGCTGGGTTGGTCATATGATTGGTATTTGGCAGAGAGTCATAGTATGACTCAGTGAAATCTTTTCAACAGAGAAGCTGCTCATATAGTAAACATTCCCAAGCACTAGACTGTAGAGTTTTATTTCACTCAAGTAAAATCCCATTATATTAAATTATAATGTGGAGACATTCTCTACATTAAATTAATGGATACAGCTCTTCAAGTTCTATCCATCTGTTCTACCCTTTAATTACAAAACCAAAAAAGCACAACTCACAATCCCATGACAAAAAAGGGACGTAGAAGGGATTTGGATGCACAGGGACTACCAGCATCTGCTACATGGTCTCACTTCACAATAAGCTGGACTTTGCTGGTAGCACCCCTACTTTAAAAATACATATTAGCAGTTTCAGGTGGATACATTCAGTCACTCCCTCACCTAGAAATCTTATTGTCCGGTGCTGTGGTTCTGACATCATTTTACACAGAACTGCTTTTCAGGGTAAGTGAAATTACCTTTGTGTCTGCAAGCCATCGAACACTGCAGAATCTCTTGAGACAAGTGAAAAGCCATGTTACACATACCCTCTGTCAGTATGTTTTTTAGAGAGGCTACCCTCTCTACAAGGAATGTATATATGCGTATATATATTTCTTCTGGATTATATATAGAAAGCATTAACATTTAAAACAGATGAACAAAATGCAAGTATTTGCATTCAGTGACACCGCCCAGAAGCTTTTTCATAGACATAATAATGAGTTTGTTTTACTAATAGTTATGACTTTTCTCTTTAAGATACCTTATACTTCGAAGAAAGTGTATTTCAGTTTAGAAAAACTGCTCATATAACTAGCAAAATTAATAGTAGCTGTAACACTTCACTGAAGAGAAAGTGGGAGTTGAAATGGCCTTGAAGATCTTTAAACAGATACAAGAGACATCTCCTCCTGTCTCCTGATCTGTTCACCAGCCCATGGTGCCTCCTGCTATACTGGTTTCATAGTACAGAGTGAGAACAAGAGTTATTTTCTTCAACACAGAAGTGCATTAAATAGTCACATAAAACCAGAAGAACTTGTTTTGGAAGAAGTCAGCCCTATCTCAAGGCTACTGTAACGTACACACCTTTATTGTGGAAATTCTTTCACTTGGTATATTATCTACACATGAGTAATTCTTGGTAGATTTTGGTACATTTCCTGACTGTCTTCAGTTGGACAGTGTCAAAAAAATAGAGCTGTAGGAGCTATGCCAGTGAAGTTTTTCTGTCTACTAGAAGAAAAAATATCAACAATTTTCTGCTGTGATAGATAACATTTGTTAAGGGAAGTGTAACTATAATCAGACAAAGAGTGCAATTTATGAAAAGTTACACTGAGAGACTTCATGTAGTGTTGGGTAAGATGAAAC
>VWZT01005325.1:82191-105039 GCA_013397055.1 Pachycephala philippinensis | reverse complement strand
CAAGAGGACACAGTCTCAGGCTGTGGCAAGGGAAATATAGGTTGGATATTGGGAAAAAGTTTTTCATGGAAAGAGTGGTGAAGTATTGGAATTATCTGCCCAGGGAGGTGGTGGAATCACCATCCCTGGATGTGTTTTAAAAAAGATTGGATGTGGCACTCGGTGCCATGCTTTAGTTGAGGTGTTAGGGCATGGGTTGGACTTGATGATCTTGTAGGTCTCTTCCAGCCTATGATGATTCTGTGATTCTGTGACTAGAGCTGAGAATTACAAAAATATGCTAAAAACCTGGAGAGTGGCTGAAACCAGGTTCAGATTTGGTCATTGACATTAGAGAGATGTTAATTTTGTAACCCTGCTTAACCCTTCTTTTGCTTAATTTAATTTCATGCAGGGGTGTTAGTATTTTGTGTTCTCCTTGGTAGGGAACTAGTCCTTTCATGTGCTTTATATTGTTTCTGAATTATTACTCATTCTGTTTATCACTTCCGATTTTCATAAGCTTTTTTTTCCTGAGTGATCTGTAATTCAGAGTCAGCATCTATGAAAGAATTAAGTACTGTTTTTTCCAGGCTGGTCATGAGGCTTTGCAGCAGACCTTGGTGATAAAGTGTAAATTCAATGAGCCCAGCACAGTGCTCCAACACCAATGTACATGATAACCACAGTCACAGTTAGAGGATAACCATGTAGCTAGTGAAAAAAATGTCTCTAATATTAGTATACTACTATAATTTGTTAGTAACTATTTGAAGAATAGGAACAGTATCCATCTTAGTTCTCTGCCCAACTGTATTTAAAGAAGATAACTGTGTGCTATATTAAGTAGACAGAGTGAAGATATTTTATCTGCAAATCTAAACGATGCTCGGGTTTTACACAACCCCAGAGTTGCTCTGCACAGCCTCTTGGTGAGGCCAGCCAGGGAAGGAGCAAGGAGCAGTGATTAATGGGCTGAGGAAGAACCCAGCCACACCTGGGGTGCACTTTGGGTTTGTGAGCATGGACATAATCACCAAACCCAGCATGCCTGGGGTTAGTGCAGGTGAGCTCAGGTCAACCCAAGAGAAAATTTACGAGGCCATCATTAATTACAGCTGCAGAATCACATACAGCCATTGCTTTTAAGGAAGGGAGGGAGCAGCAGTTTTGACCAAGTGGCTGGTGCAGGTGTGAGCTGAGCAGGTGATGTGCTGAGGTAAGCTAGACCTGCCTGGTCCTTGCTGTTGCTTTCTCTACAATTCCTGTGTAGAGATCTATGGGGCAGGAAAACATGCACAAGGTAAGGAAGTGAGAAAGGGGACCAAGAGATTTTAGGCTTACTAAATTGTACTGTGTAGCCATTGGAAGAGCTAGGCTGTTCTTTAAGGTAAGTTAAGGGATTAGGTTGATGCTGAGAAAGTGTCTGGAGCCATCTGATTTTGTGTAAGCATCCTTTGGGAAGGTGCAGGAACAGCTTCACAAGTTCCCTGGAATGGGACTCTGCAGGAAGGGGAGTTTTGAGCAAGGGGATTGATGAGGACAGGGTGCTTCACAGACTGGAAGTAAGAAGTCTTCTGCAAAGTGGCCAGATTGTGTATGGGACTACAGCAGACTGGGAAGGCTGAGTGACGGGCAGGTGAGGCAATCCTTCCTGCCTTGCTCTGTGCTGGTTAGACTGGGAAACCATCACATTTTGGGCTTCATCCTAAAAGAAAGAGATAGTTGGGAAAGCAGAGTCAAGAAAGAGACACTAAAAATGATGGGGTTTGGGCTATGTACTGTGGGGAGGGGAAAAGAGGTAACTGGAAGGAGGTGAGATCATGTTTGAGTTCTCCTGGGCTGCTGCAGAAAAGAGAGGAAGGGAATGGGCAGTTCTCTTGTCTGTGCTGGTTGGGAGGAGAAGACATGCTATATACAATTTTAAGAAGCAAATGGAGAAGCACTGGGGTAGATTTGCCCCAGGAAGTTGTGGAGTTGCAGTCACTGGGAGTCAGAAGTTAGATAAACATCTGCCAGAAAAGATAGAGCTGCCTGGCCTCTGCTCTGAGGGTCCTTTCAACCCTCTTTGCAATGATGACTTTGAAATCAAATTCTGCACAAAAAGAAGGCAGTCTGTTGCCTTTCCTCTGCAAAGAAGAAGATGCACGATGGGCCCAGGAGGAAGAGATGTGGAATAAAGTGGTTGTGGCAAGGGACAAAATGTGACTGAGGCCTGAAACCAGTATTATTTCCTTCCTTCTCTTAAAATATTAATAGACTCTTCTTTTTCATGCTATTAAGACAGCCAACATTATTCTAAGCTGTTGCCTAAGCCATTAATGCACTGTGCTCTGAGTTATATATTGCAGGCCTTTTCCTTCCCCTCTCAAGAGATTTTGTTATGAAGTACCCTCACTGGCAGCAGAGCTGGCACGCGGTGATGGTACTTCATGAACAAGTTCCTTAGACTCTGGAAGGAACAGTGACTTTCTGGGGCAAGACTCCTTTGCTTCCTTACTCAGCAGTAAACAGGCCTGCAGAATGACTGATCTTGATAATAATAAAGAAAAGCACACTGTGTCCACTGGGGAAATAATAAGAAAAGGATTTATGACTGGTTTGAAGTGGGATTCTTGGAGCAATAATCCTCATCCAAGGGAGCTCTCAGTACCAGGGATACTATGGAAAAGTGTGTTCAAGTTAGCAAGTGTACACGATCCAAGAACCTTTGCATGTAACAGCACGAGAGGGTCAATTTGGGGAATTACTGTCCCTCCCACCCCTTCTGAGCCAGGTGCAGTGAGCTGAGGTCCGGGAGATCTAGTGGAGGTGCTCTCTGGAATGTAAATCCTGTGTTTCATGGGGTGGATATGCATTCAAACAGTTCTGTTTGCCCACCTACAGGGGTTCTCTCGGCCTCTGGTCATCTGCTCAGAACAAAAGCTAAAACCTTGAAGCTTTCATCTGCTTGGAAGCACCTTCTATCTGTTGAGATGCTTAGCAGCAAGCCTGGGCAGCAGAGTGTCAGTGTGGTCCATAATTTCCAGACTCTGTGATCAAAGCTTCCTGATGAGTAAAGCCTTTTCATCCACTTCAGTGACGGGAAGAGAACAGGCTTTGTTACCTCCCTGTTGTCGAGGGACCTGTGTTATTTGTATTGCCCTGTACACCTTGGAATGCAGAGAGCCAGGGCAGGCCCAGGCAGAGCTGCTGCTGCCTTGGCAAGAGGCTGTCACACCTCCAGGTCTTCAGTCTTAGTAAAGACACAGCAGGGAGCTGCAGACTCTCAGTTGCTTCGTTAATGCCTGTGCTTGTCATTTTAAGTGGAAATACATTTGGTGACTTTTGTGTATTAACAGGCTTTTGGTGTTGGACAGGAGAATTCAGAAGCTGCCTGAAAGTCCTGGGTTTTTTCCCTTATCTCAGATATGCTGAGGGTAAACAGCTCTGCCCTCTAGTGCCGTTTGCCAAATCTGGTAAAGCCGAACATGTCCGTGATCCAGGGAACACACAGCATCCCTTGGAGCTCACTGACCTGTGCTGGTCCAGGCTGCTCTGGGCATCCCTGGGAGCAGCTGGAACCAGGACAGGAGGGTTTTAGCCCCATGCCAGGCAGGAGAGCATGGCACATATTGGCATACCTGCTGCACAGCATCCCCATGTTCATTTCTGTGTTCTCTCTCAAACAACCCTGCTTAGCCTGATATTTGCTTTCCCATTACATTTGTTATTCCTTTGAGAGACATGCAGAAGAGCTAAATGATTTCAGCAGCTTTGCTCTTTCAGCCCCATAAATAATGAATTCATCAGGGTGAGAAAACACATGCCCAGACACAAACACATGCAGAGACCTGCGGAGGAAAGGGAATAAAGACAGAAGCTTGAGATTCAAATGCAGAGCCCTGTGTCAGTAAACTGGGAACTGCGTTTTGGAGTGAGAAAGTGTCAGGGGGTGGATATGGAGTTAATTGCCTCAAAAAGAGGCTAAAAGCAATTAGGAATGCAAGCGAGTGCTAGCTGAGGTTGGAAGTGGTTAGGTTGCTACCTGCTTGGCTCTTGGAGAGGGCCATTTGTTTGAAGATGTTTGTTTTATTGTCTGTTATGTCCTGTCTTTAAGCATCAGATGAAATAATTTGGTTGTGGCTGGCACCCTGCAACATGGCAAGGGGTACAAATACACTGTGAACCTGCTGGACAGCCTCAGCTTGATGGGGCAGGATAGTGGGGTTTCAAAGAATCTGCTTTTCTGGAAGTTTTGTAAAAGTAGATAAAAAAATAAATGGAACCTCACTGCCCCTGCTGAGAGTACTTGCAGAGATGGTGTATGTGCAACTAGAAACCAGAGAATCCACCCATCCCTCCTCCTCTGCTGGGCGAGTTGTGGACTTCTGGGGTTTGCAAGGGCTCCTTCCTTGCTGATGCTTTGAGTACCCTTTCCAGGAGAGATAATGTGAAGCGGGAGGTGTGAGCCTGGCTGGTGTGGGGAGCCATGGGCTGAGATGCTAAGCTGGGCAGCCTAAAAACCAGGTGTCTGCAAACCTGGGCTGCACCAGGAAGGTAAATGAGATGCAAGAGGTTCACCTGGGGAACCTTAGCAATGTTCTGCTGGCTGGAGATCGTTGTGTTAACTCTGTTAAGTTTCTTTTCTGGAAAAATTGCAAAGAAAAATACACTGGTTTGCAGTTAGTCCTTCAAACATGAGTGCTCCTGGACAGCCAGGGGAGCACATGGGCAGCTCTTGAGTTTAGCAGATGCTGGGACTTCAATTCTCGGATTCATCTTAGCTTGATTTGCATTGATAAGAACTATGACATTTTCATAAAATTTGGTCCTCTGCCTATAGCCATGTCTAAAATATTTTACAGGTCAGCTGCCAAGATGAGGTTATCTTTTGTGGAATTGAAAATTTGTTTGTGGAAGGCTGGACAATTCCATTTGGAGGCACTTTACCACTCAGCAGGTGATGATGGGGGGAAAAATTCATGTGTACAGCCTGAAGATACTGAGTTTCTGATCTTATGTGGGGCTTGGAGTTCTTACATTGGTATCAAAACCATAACTACTTGACTATTGCATAAATAACCCTCCAATATGCATGCACTGATTTATTTTTTTTCCCCCTTGACACTCAGGCCATCTATGACAATTTTTACGACCTCTCTTGACCTGCTGTATTTTTCTCCTTGATCTCTGAAACGAGTGATATCTACAAGATTGTGCTCTCTGAGCTCCTTCCTTCTCCCCATAGATTTTGAATGTCATTAACTTGTCTTACCCACTTTGACTGGGGGTAAACACTGTGTCACTGTGGGTTTTGTGAACCCAGCTGGCTGGGCGGAGCAGAGGCCTCTTGGTGCCTTCAGAAGTTCACCCTAAAGCTGACAAATTGAAGTGGGGGGAAGGGAAAGAAAGAGGCATTAGTAATTCCTGAGTTCAGAAGTTCAGCCAGAGCTTCCCCCAGTAACTGTCAGTTTCCTTCTCATCCCTCTTTATATATTTAGTTGTAATGATGAAAGCTCGAATGTGAATGCAAATACAAGATAATTTTGCAGATCATCATTCCTAGGAGTGCTACAATCATTACAGGGTGAAATAATATAATTAGAAACATAATAGCAAAGAGAGAGAGGAGTGAGCAAAAAAGAAAATAAGTTTTTAGCGGAGTTTTGGAAGGAAACAGAGCTAATGAGTTGGAGCTCATCTAGATGGCAGCAGCAGGCATTACTTTTCCTAGCAAGAGGTGATTCATGTCTGGAGAGCAGAAGTGAATTAGAAAGTTGCCTGATTAGTGACATGGGGGTTGAAAGAGCTACAGGAAAGGGTTAGGAGTAGACTGAAACAACTAAGGTATCATGTACTTCATTTTATTCAGATTGACTGATACTGGGCAGTTCATAAAACCAGGCTGCTATATCTGTGTAATCCCTAGCTGTCTTTATTTTTAAAATAGTATTTGGGTTAGCAGTTTTGTTCCTGTTGCTGCAACAGAGTGGCCGGTGAAGGAGAACAAAGGAGGCAGCAGAGGGTTTGCCCCAGCCTGGAGACCAGCACCAAGATGTGCCAGGGTTTGGACCACCCTGACCCCATGCCCTTCTGGAAAATAGTCCACAGCATCAAACCAGAGGCATGTGCATTTTATGCACTTATTTATCCTCTGCCCTGTCCTGTCAAACCCAGAGCACAAAGTCCTTTGGGGTGGCTGCAGCCTTTTGCCCCAACAATGGTGCCAGGCAGGGGATGTTTGAATTTGATGTAGGCAGCTCCTTTGCCTTTTTTCTTTCTTTCTTTTTTTTTTTTTTTCTGTGAATCGTGGGTAAGCAGGCTAACAGAGCCAGGAGCTGCATAATTAGAGGGAGCAGGTCCCTGTGTTTGCTTGGGGCAGTTGTTAGCAAGGCTGTTCCAGGCTGAGCTCACCAGGCTCTGCCCTCGCATTGTGCCAGACAGAGCTGTGGGTGAAGATGGGCACGGGTGGGCTGCTTAGCGAGACTGAAAATAATTAAGAGAGCATTAGTTTTAGGTTGAAATAAATGGATTGTCCAGCTGTAGCTGCTGTAGAGAGGAAGCTGAATGTTAATTAGATGCCACCAGTAATTATGGTGATTATGTATTTTTTGAGTGGCTGTTGGGAATAGTTCAATTCACTTCCACAGGGTAATGTGAATGACGTTTCTAATAGGTTTAGGGAAGGGGGAAGGTACCTGTTTTGGTTTTGGGTTTTTTTTTGTTTTTTTTTTAAGCAAGGACAATTGCTGTAAAACAAAGCTACTGGAGGATGCAAAAAAAATTGTAAGTTATTTGATGTAACTGCTCAGAAAAAATGATTGTTTGTTGAAGTAAGAGAAAATGCTTTGTGTCTGCTGCAAGAAATGCATCCTGCTTTTCTACAGAGAAAAATTAGACCCTGGCAGAGGTGGGACCTAAACCTGTTTTTCCATCTCATGGTGCATTTTCTTAACTGTAAGACAAGCAGACCTCTTGAAAATAACTCTGAATTTATTTTGCTGGCTTTCAGGCCTGTTTGATGCTTCTCTCTCCTTCTTACACGGATAAAGGTGATACCAGTAAAATTAATGGAAACAGTGATTTTGTAAGAGACTATTGCTTCTAGTACTTGCCAAGGGCCAATTTTAATATTTAGATCAGAAAACTAATTTTACAGGCTTGTCCATGCATGGGGCTACTCTGAAACAGTTGCTGCATACATATTTATGTAGGTATTGTGATAAATCAAGTGCCCACATGCAAATCTGTTCAGCAATATCTGTTGTGCTCTATATTCAATTTTTCTTTCCGTTTTTTCTTTCAGATGTAGATCAAGCCTTTCATTTATACTCACTAGTTAAGACGTGAACACATTAACATGCCACCCACTGTGTCTGATAACCTAACTAACACCTGCAATCTCAGACAGCCTCAGCTCAAATTCACTCTTAGCATTATTTGTCAAGATTATTTGTAGAATAGATTTGCATAAATTGCCAACAAGCATGTACTGAACACCCAGACTTTTGTGGAATACTTTACTGGAAATGACTGGTATGGGAGAATTTTGTCTTCCATGCAAACCAAGTGCTGCTCCTTGGGGGTTCTCATTTAAAGAAATAATAACAAATACTTGAATCTTACACACACAAAATGTGCAAAAGCCCAAGCCCAGTGAGCTGCTTTGCACAGAAAGCCTCTGCTGGTTGGACAAGGCCAGTCTTCTGTGATTCACAGGGAAGGTCAACCTAAAGCACTTGTGTGGCTGCCTAATGTGAAGCTTAAAAAATGGACCATTCGCCGTCGTTCACAGGCGAAATACAGTGCCTCCCCCCCTGACCTTCCTGGAGCTGAAGTTTGGAAGAGCCTTGCTGATGGTGATTCAGGTAAGACATTGCCTGGTGTTTGCATTGGCTGTGTTACTTTCTGTTCGGGGCATGACTGATTTTTCTGAGCATCGGGACAATACAAGAGACCCTAATGACACGCAGTGGTCAGCACGTCTCAGAGAGAACTGAGGATGTCCCCAGCACAGCGTCCTACACTTGCACTTTTGGGGACATCAGTTGGAGAGGTGTAACCTTTCACCACATGGCCCAGCCCTTGCTTTCCTTTAGCTTTGTTCTCCATGTGGAGTTTCTTCAGTGGTCCCTGGTCATGATACAAGGGACCACCCACTTCTTAGGGTGTGACAAGAAGTCCATCCATTATGGAGCCGAGTGCAAGTGTCCTGCAGCATGAGATGGGCACATACAGACATCTCCTGTACCCTGGCACGTGGGCAGCTCTGTGGTGTGGTGTGCCCTTCTCAGAAGCAGCTGCGTTTTGTTCCCATAATAGATGCAGTTGTGTAGGGGGGGAAGGATTTGCACATCTCAAGGAGCTGGAGCAGTGGGTGGGTTGATTGCCTGAGCAGCAGCGTACCCCACATCTGGGAACAAGCCTTGGGCTAACAGCAGGCTGAAAATTTTTGGTGGGTTGGATGCATCTGGGAGCATATGATTTGCCAAAGCAAGGCTCCTGTCTACACTGCAAACACAACAGCCCTTGTTTTCCTTAATTACTTCCATCTAGGAAAGTTGATGGCTTTGATTGAACTATGTTTAATGGAAAATAGGTAGCAAGATGAATGCTTTGCTCTTGCATCTAAAATCCATTGATAATTAGAACTTATGGAAGCAGTAATGTACTTCATTTTCCTTTTTCCCTGGCCAATTAGCCAATTGAAATATATTTTCATCCTTTTATCTATAGTACTTTAATTTGGGGAATACAGAGACCCTGCACACATTTTCTTGCATGCTTGGACCACTGTGCAAATGGGAAAGTTGGGCTGGTGTTAATTTATCCACTGCTAACACAGCCTGTGCTCTCCTCTTCCAGATTCATCTTGAAGGATCTACTGTTGTTTGATGGGAATTCATCAAAACACTGTGTCACTTCACGAGGAGCATAGGACAGCCTGGGACTCTCGTTCCTCTTATTTGGGGATGAATTTTAAATGGACACTCCACAAGGAGTATAGTCGAGAGGAGATGGAGGAAGATTGGGAGCTCTGGCAGGTTTTGAATCTGAAGCATCAGACCCCAAGGATGTTGATATTAAGGCCTGTGTTTATAAGAGTGATTGCTTTGCCATATTCTCCTTGAGGACCTGGCTGAGCATCCAAAGAGGGGGCATATGCTGTCACCTTCACTGAGGCAGGCTGGCTCATGCCACCAGATCTGTTTTGTCACTATGAGCTCCTCCGTGTACTGTGCCATCACCAACACTTGTAGGAACAATAGATTTTGCTGCTCCTATGCCTGGCAGCCTCAGTTTTCCTTGTTTGTCCTTTACTCTCCTCCTCTCCTCCTGTACTTGGACACAGGAATAGTTTTTAGTCATGCTGGTGGGTTTGCTTCAGCCCTGATGTGTTGGTGCTTCCCTCCTCTGTCCTTTTTATGCCTGGCACAGCTGAGGCTGTGGGCTCTGCTTGCTGGCAGGGAGGTGGCATTGACAGAGCCACCCCTAGAGTGACTTTGGCCATAACACAGTTTCTCTGTGTCTTTGCAGCTTTCTGAGTAAGGAGGTCTGTCAGTCTGATGGTTCATTTGCACAAACACCATGGGTGAGAAATGTAACACTGTGTTGGGCCATGTTTATTTTAAATCTCAGGGCTGCTGAGAATTCTGTCAGCCAAGGCAGTCCCCCAACCCTTGAGAACACCAGGGCTGTCCAGGCTGGGCATGGTGGGAGCGCTCCTGGTTTGCCTGGGGGCTGTGGTGCTGCTTGGCAGCCCAAGTAATGGCAAAAATGATTTTTCTATCTTCTTGTCTTAACCAGTGAAGCAAGTTTAGTGATGGGGGAAGGACTGTCTTCCCAGAGGGCTCTCACAACACACACTAAGGGATTTGTAACCCTGGGGTCCCTCTGGACTTCTGGTCGGGGCATCTCAGGCTTGCATGGGAAGCAGTCGTTTCCTGTGCAGCTGAAGAGGATGGGGCTGTGGCTGGCCCATCCTTGCTGTGGGGTGGGAGAAAGGGTGAGAATTTTTTTTACACATTTTTAAACTGGTGCTCTGTTTCTCTCACTCCTGGGCTGATGGACACTGCTGTTGTCCATCCCAAGGATGGCTCCAGGAGTAGGCTGAGTGAGGGTTGGGATGCTGTACTACCTGTCTCTGGCTGTAGTAGGCAGGGTGGTGGTTCTGCCAGGAGAAAAAACACCTCAGATGAGCTAGTCTCCCATGATTCCCACATGGACCTGGTGGCGCAGTGAGTGTGCTGGTGTGCTCTGTGCTCTTGTCTGTGTGTGTCAGTCCCAGCACTGGAAGGGTTTCCTCCAGGCAAAGGAGATGACTCTGGAGCTGGTCCAGGTGCATGAAGAGCCCTGGCACTGGGTCCCTCCTGGCTTGGGCACCTTCCTCTGGGACACCACTTTGGGAAATGTGTTATTTCCTGTCTTTTGCTTGTCAGCTCTCAGCAATTTCTGTGCGTGCCCACCAGAGAGCAACCCCAGCACAGGGTTGTTGTCACTAGAGAGATGGATTGTAGGGCTGAGTGTGAGGTCAAATCCATCTTCCCTCACCCCTTCCAGCCCTATGTCCTCATCCCAAACCTGAGCTGAACAGTGAGTTTAGGCCCTCCGTGTCCTGGGCAAGAGGAGTATCCCACAGGGAAGGAAGGACGTGCTGGAGGAGAGAGGCCAGAGACCCTGCCTGTGTCTTCTACAGCAAACCTAGGGCCATCTCCAGGGAAGGACCATGCCATGAATTAGCAAGGGACATCAATCCAATGTACAGGAAACGAGTAAGGGTTCAGACAGAGCTTAACAATTTGGATGGCTAAAAATCTGGTGCTTTTTGCAATTTGCTATAAGTGCATAGACAAATTGTACTCATCTTGTAGAAGCACAGAATCATTTAATCTGGAAAAGACCTTTAAGATCCTCGAGTCCAACTGACATCTCAGTGGGTATCTTTGGTGCTTGAACAGGAAGCTGGGTGTCTTGGTGTGATTTTGTGTGTGAGACTCCATCCCAGTGTTTGGGGAAGGAGCAAACCTGTGCTTTTCATGTATCCTCAGGCTTTGTGAGTGTTGGCTCAACCTCAGTGCTGGCAAGAAGTCCCAGAGTAGGCAGTCACAGCTGGACTTGGGGGTGGGGTTCAACTGTGCAACATCAAATACCTTACTTGAGCTGCCTGGGTCAGGAGGGAGAGATGGGCAGAATTGGTCTTTCCTGGGATAGACACAGCACAAGGGACTGCATCTCCTGCTGGAAGGACCTGTCCCTCCGCTCTGTGCTTCACTTGAGCTGTAGGAGCAGCGTTCACATGCCAGTGGTGGGTGCCAAGGTCTGTGGCACTGCTGAGCTGCAGCCCCAGCACCTGCAGAAATGGGTTTTGAAAGAAAGCTGAGGGAAGAAATAACTCCTTGCTATTTTTATCCTTGCACCAGCCCCCAGGGATTTCGATTGACAGGATTAGTTATGAAGCCAATATTATGAGTTTAACTATGAGTGAAATAACACAACTTCTGTGGGAAGCAGAGTAAAAGAGGCAATTATACAGTAGTTTAATAACAGCGCGCTGCTGGCTGGGTAGCTGAAAACTTACAGTTGACAGTAATTAGATTTTTCCAGTCTTCCTGTTAAATAGCTATAAAAATTACAACAGAAAAATAATCTGATTCTCTTTTATTTCATGCTGTTTTTATCATCCAGTCGGTATCCATTTGGCCTTCTGGTTGTTCTTTTATATGTTTTTAGTATCTGGTATTTAAGACATGCAGAAATGGGACAATGTTTTAAAAAATGCAGAAAGCACTGGGAATGAGAGAATGGCTCTTCTGAGCATGAGGAATCCAGGGGATGTTTGAATGGACAGTGAGGGCTTTCCAAATTGACTAATCCTGAATAACAGCTGGACTTCTAACCACAGGAGTTATTCCAAATCATTTAAAATTACAGTAAAAAACCGAAATGTTAGAAATTAAATCCCCATTTACTTGTCTGTTACTGTAATGTGCCAGGTGTAGATAAGCAGGAGGGATGGAGGGAGGTGCTATGGCACATCAGTCTGCCCTGGTTGCTTGCTGCCCTCATCTCCCTGATGGGTTGGGAGTCCATGCTGTGATGTGATTCTGGGCTTCACTCCTACCTTGGGCTCCGTGCTGGGATGGCAGTGTGAGTAGTGGGGGTGTTTGTTGGCTGGCAGAGAGCTGGACTTGGACAAAAATCTGTGAGGTCCCTCAGATCTGCAGGTCATCTTCTCTTCCCAGTCTTTGCTGCTCTTCCACAGCCCTGCAGTGCTGGGGCTGTACAGGCATCTCATGTCCCTGTTATTCACATCCCAAGTGATGCTTCCTTGTCTGCTGCCCTCCTTTCAAGCACTGTCCTTTCATTTTTTCCTCTGTGTCTAGACAGCAGTAAGTTTTCTTGTATGGCATAAAAACGTGAATTACTTTAGAAATACACAGTTGTTAAACTTGGAGAGTGAAACTTGGTGAGCCAGCAAATGTGTGGCATTTTGGCTGCTTATGATCACAGCTTGAAAGTGCTGCACAGCACAAAGGGAAGAACTCTCAGGTTTGCTTTCACCATTGAAAGCTCAGGATGGGATATTTGCTTGGAGATGAAAAGTATGCTTCATTTTGCTCTCCTTTACCTTGTAATGTAAAAGATCCAAGTATGATAAATGGTATCCTTGTTGTGATGTTGTGCAGGGGATTTAATGTGAGGTGATGTTTTGCAGCTCTGGTGCCTGGTGGGATCTCTGACGCACAGTAAATACGTTCTGCGGCAGCACACCCAGCCTCACAGCACAGCATGTCTCTGATTTTATTTCTTTTACTCTGTCATGGCAGGAGCATCACAGTTCAACTTCACAGTCATATTTCAGTTTTAAAGCACTGTGGAGGTGCCCAGAGCTGATAGCAGGGCAAAGGCCACCTCCAGGTTTGCCTCTACCCTATTTGGTTCCACTGGTTGAAGAAATGTGCTGTGCTTTTGACAGATGCAAATGCTCCAGATAGTACTGGGAAAAGTGCAAAGGAAAGATCTGATTTCAGCCCTTCCTCACTTTAATAAAATCCTGTTCATCTCTCTGGTAGAGCCTTTTTTTTTCAGGGACATTTAAAAATGTATCCCCCCTCTTTTTTTTCTACCCCTACCTCTGAGCCTGTGACTTTCAGCTCATCCCTGTGTCACTGGAAGTTGTTCTGATGCTTGTTGCAGTCTGCCATCCAAAGCAGGTACCTTCCAGCATGGTTTTCTGGTGCTAGTCTTTAAAAAGTGGATATAATGCATTAACCACAGTGTGTGACTGTTTCTGTGTTGGGCCTGTTGCCAGGTTTGAGCCAGGTGGATGAGGCAATGAGCAGTGCATGGGGTCTGGACACCTGGACATGCACTGGTGAAGAGCAAACTTTTAGCATGTGCTGAAACAAATATTCCCTCATGTTCTGGGTTCCTACTGGCCCCTGTGTGAGGGACAGGGGCAGCTCAAAACACCTGGTGCAGCTCTTGGGCTGTGTCTGCTGCCCCTATAGGCATCGTTCTTCTACAAAGCTGTGGTGGAAGAGCAAGAGGCTGGAAGGAGTCACCTTCTGGGCCTGGCCCAATGCATGGGCCACTACCTGGACCTAATTTTGGCTTGGGAAGATGAGGAAGAGGAGAGCTGTCATCTTCCCCCTTAGCTCCATCTGGAATGGCGTGTGTGCTTCCGGGCATGTGCTGTGCTGATGCTCACACAGTGCCCGAGTCACCACCCTGCATCAGCTTATTCCAGCACATTTCCTTGTTACAAAATTAGATCCATTTTGCAAATTGTTGCTGCACTAGTAATTGAATTGAAGGGGTATTTTTGTTAGTTTTCTTTCTCTTCCCCCTCCCCGTCTTTTTTTTTTTTCACTGGAGTAAATCAGGAATAAGTCAACAGAATCAAGCCCTTAGTGCTTTCAGCAACATGCTCATTTAAATTGGATGCAAGAGGGTGTCTGTGTTTACATTTGGCCTGCCAAGAATCTCTGTTTCAGAAACTGGCTTACATAATATGTCAAAATTGGTTTACTCATTAGCATTGCAAACTGCGTGAAACAAGCCGCAGATTGATAAAATCGCAGCACTATTTGCATCCGGATCTGAGTGGCACAGGGGGAGGGGAGGTTCATTAGGAAACGTTCCATTTCCACAAGAAAAACAAATGGTTTCCAGTTATAGATCTCAGACTTCGTTAATTTTCTGTCTTCCCAAATTTAAATAAAGATTGAGAGGGAAATGTGAAAATCTGTTGGCAAACAGGCGGCCTATCTTAATATTTCCTGTGCTGGTGGGTTGTTTACAGCAGCGGCTCCAGGTAGGCTGATTATCCTCTCCCAGCTGGGGCTCCAGCCCCTCTGCCAGGCTCCAGCCTGCTTGGACACCAGTGCTGCCCTGATTGGTGCTTTCTCTGCAGCACAGGTGGGAGAGATAATTTAATATTTAATATTATTAATTAACGTTACCAAATGCAAAGTGGGCACCGATGCAGTAGCATGGCCCAAAGGGCCTCTGGTGGTGCTGTCTGTTCCTGGCTTTGCCTGGCCAGGGCAAGGGTGCGATCCAGCCTTGGGCAGAGCTGAGGACCCTGATGTGGAAAAGCTCCAGCTCAGGTGCTCCATGACTAGACTGATGAAACTCCATCTCCACAGTGCAGTGTGTGATTTTAGAGGTGTCTGTAAATCTGCACACACACACACAGGAGCAGGCATGAACAGGCCTTCTGAGGTAATATGAACAAGCATGTTAAGAATAAAGCAACAGAGCAATGAGAGGGTTTAAGGGTAGTCAGTGCCTTTGGGCTGTTGCTGTGTGGGTGTTGGATACTTTGTGGTGGGCTGGGGGTGGCGGGAAGAGACAGCAAAGAGTGGTGGGGAGTCAGATATGAGGGAAAGTTTCTTCACTGAAAGGGTAGCCAAACATTAGGATAGGCTGCCCAGGGAGGTGATGGAATCTCTGTCCCTGGAAGTGTTCAAACAGCTTGCATGTGCTGCTTAGGGATGTGGTTTAGTGGTGGACTTGGCAGTGCTGCATTAAGTTGGACTCAGTGATCTTAGAGGTCTTTTCCAACTTTTGTTATTCTGAGCTGTCCTCATGCAGATGCCTCCCCGGAGTCCTGCTGTATCCAGGGATAAGTCTCTCCCCAGGCTACTGCCTGTCCTGTTGCTGGTGTCACTGCATCCCTTTCAGCAACATTGGCCATAAACCTTGCACAAAGTTGATGAGAATCTGTTGGATGTGTACTGCTTTTCAGTAGTGTCTAAAGTAGTTTGGGGCTTAAATCCCAGGAAGTTTTTTATTTTGCTTTGAAACTCCCAACTCAAAAATCAGAAGTAAAAAGCTCTGATACAGCTCACAGACATGGCATAGCAGTGCTGGTTTGGCAGCAGCTCTTCTTGTGCTTGGTGATGCTGAGTGCCCCATCCAGAATTTCAGATGAATTTCTGAAAAGGAATTTAATAAAGCTGTAGAAAGGACCCGCCTGCAGTGCTGCAGGGCCTGCTGCAGCCTGACAAGTGTTTTGCCTTGTCAGCAAACACCGGCACATTCGCTTTCAGCAGCGTTAGAACTGATCCACAACATTCATGGTGTGTTACCAGTTAGGGAAGAAAAGCAGGCTTTGGTTTCTGTACCCTGTGGAGTCTGTGTTGCAGTGCTGTTTGGAGGAGGTGTGTGACAGGACAGATCCTCATTTGGTGCAACCCATTGTGCTCTGGCTAAAGTTGCATCCCTACATCCCGGACAGGTGCCCAGGTGGGCACATATTTTAGAGAGCTGAGACATGGCAGCTCTCAGCAAAACTCTTTTAATGTATGTTTTTCAAAGTTTTCAGAAGACTTTAGTGAGTTTAAGTAAGCAGTTGTTAGCTGTGGGAAGGAAAAATAAATTTTCTCACTGGAAAATGAAATGAGAGGTGTTTGCATTTCACTTACTCTCACACCTTGCAGCAAGAGGCTGGTCACCATGAGATACAGTGCATTTGAGTGCCAGCTGGAGAACTGAATGCAGTGAAGAAGGCCAGGAGCAGTGAGATGCATCAGCTGAGAAGCTGAGGCAAGCTGAGCATCCTCCTGCCATCCTCCACCCATGTGCACCCACGGGCTGGAGAAGAGCTCCCAGGGCTGCAGGAGAGCCAGCATCACCCTCTGTGCTGATGCAGTGGGTGGTAAGTTTTGTGTGGTCCTTGGTCACCTTTGACCACGTGGAGCGTGAACGTGACTGCAGAGTGCAGCTCCTGCATTTATAAGGCATCAAAGGGCTGCTCACAGTGCAGGGGGAGGCAAGTGCTGCCCAGCTCTGCAGACCAGAGTCGCTGTGGTGTTCAATCTTCATGGCTGGGGCTCAGGCAGTGTGCAGGTAGCTGGTGAGTGTTTTTGTCTATGTTAAAATTCACCACACAGCAGAGCAGTGCTTCAGCCTGAAGAGCTCTCTGAGCATCACAGCATCTCCTCATTATAGCATCCACCAGCATCAGGCTGTATCTGCTGGAAACAGGGCCACGTCGACAGTAGTGACATCTGTCAGCCTGGCTGTGAAGCTCCTGCTTGTGGGAAAGGGGCCTGGAGTACTATGCTCATAAAGGGCTGTCAGAGCCTCCTTTGTGCCTGGATTGTGCTAGAAGTGCCAGCCCCCAACAGATAAATTGTGTTATCAGATGAATTCATCTTCCTTGCTTTTGTCTTCAGGATTTTCCCTGTGAATTCCAACACTTATTGCACAACATAAATCCCAAGCCACTGGGGAGAAGCAATTTTGCTGTGCAGAGAACTGTTGTCATCCCACAGGTGTTTCTGTATACCAGCATGTAACTCCTGTCTCCTAATAAAAGGGAAATTTGCCTTTTGTCACATGTATTTGAAAATATTTGATGCTGTGTGTAGAAAAGAGGGTAAAATAATGATCAGCATTTATCAATAAACAGCACAGTATGGTTTAGTCTTGCTTACACCAAGTGGTGTTGGGGCACGGGTCCATAGAGAGCAGACATCTTGCCAGGAGGGATCCATGGATCCATTCCTGCTCTTAACGTGCTGATGTCCTGAATGCAGAGCAGAGATGTGGGACTGGCCTGAAACCCCTCTTGTGAGGAGCTTTGCTGTGACAAGGTGTGGGGTTTATGTCTGTGCGTAGCTGCCGGGGGGAGCAAATGTGGCACCTTCCCAGAGATGTGTTTGTCTGCCACTGATGTGTCCTGCTCACAAACAAATGCCTGAGCTCATCCCCTGATACATCCTCCTCCTCTCAACACACCTGCGGCACAGCAAAGGTTTTGTTTGGGTGGATTAATAGGACAAAAATTTTCCCTCTTGGTGCAAGGCAAGTCATGGGTTTCCCCCCGGTTTTCTCTGATACACAAAAAGGGACAAAAACTCAGATTCCAGGAGGATACTTTGGAGGTCAGGTACTGTGCAAGCACAGGGTGAGCTCAGCACACATGAAAGTATGGGAGATTTGAGAGGTTTTTTCCCCCTTTCTGGATGGGCTTCCTGCTGCAGCTGCAGGGCAGCTGTCTGAGGCACAGTGTGTGAGTGCATCCCAAAATGTAACAGAGTCCAAACAGCCCCCAAACCCCACAGTGAAGAAGCACTGCTCCGATGACAATCAGTAAGTGGTAGCATTTTGGAGGGTCCTCCAGTTTTTTCAACTTTAGCCCAAAATTGTGAGCTGATTCTTTTCTGTGGAGCATACACGAGGGCCAAAGTGGTGCTGCATTAGCAGTGGGTGGCAAGGGGCTGCATCTCCCAGCCCACCGTGGTGGTACCTACACCCCAACAAAGCAATCAGCCCCTCGCCGAGGGGAAAGGCTTTCTCCACTCAGGCTGTGTTAGTCAGTGTCTAATAATATAAGCATTTTGCCCTCCCTCTGCAAACAAGGCTGAGGCTGCTGCCTGATTGGTATATCATCTCACTTTCTCTCAGCATTGATTTTCTTGCTCTCCTTATTTGCTTCATAAAAAGCGAGGCAAGGAGCTGGTGCTTGCTTGCTCCCTCTCCCTCCCTCCCTCTCTCTCTCTGTCTCCTGTGAGAAGCTTTTGGGAGCCTTTATTTTTAGTATGAGACAAACCTTGCTTTATTTCAGGACACGCAAGTTGGATTATAAATCCTTTTGTAAATGTGTATGGTGATATTTGCTCCGGTAAGTTATATGCATCTCTATTTATTTGTGTAACTGTACTGGTTGGGGGAGAAGTGGGGTTTTTCAGGAATCGTAAAGCCCACAAAATTGTCTTTAGGCTTGGTTTCTTTGTAGTCTCATGCTGAGCCAAACTGTTCTGTGATTTTTAGATACGTTGAAATATTTTCAGTTTGTATTTTGCTTTGCAGAGAGGGATGCCTGCTTTGAAAACTTGTTTTGCACTTCATTTTACTGCAGAAACATGGACAGTGATGATTAAAGGGAAAAGGAATTCTTATTTATCGTGTTCCTTCTGGCGTTTTAAATCAAAGGTGCCTCCAAAATAATGCAGCAATATTTGATATAAAAAAAAATCAGCAAGAGCTATTTAATATTGATCAAGCTGAAGTATGAAATTTGACTGCCTATTACCTTAGATCAATCTAAAGTATGACAGCTTGGCAGCAACATGCTCCTCATCAAAATGTGTTAATGAAATAAAGAAAATCTTTAATTAAGAAAATAGCTTACTTTTCAGAGTGTAACATCATTAATACAGGTCAATAGACTGTTGCTCTGACTTTCTGCTCCCTGCCTTTGCTTTCACAGCTCAGCAGCCTCATTCCTCAGCCCTCTTGGTTAACTTGGAGACCTCCTTGTTACCTGTGAGGTGCAGTTATTTCTCTCTCCCCATCACAGCTCCTGGTGAGCTTTCCAGGGAGCACAACTCAGGGACTGTAATAGTAGGCTGAGGAAAACAAGATGTATAGCTTTCATACTTTCAGACTACCTAACACTTGAGTTTGCAGCATTATATTGATTAATTTATTGATACTTTAATTCTCTCATACTTGAACCGTGTCCATGGGAGTCGATAGCTTTGGTGCTCCAGAAGTCTTTAAGAACTCCAGCTGTAGCACAAGTTGGAGCTACTATGAGAACATCTTTGAGTATGTATCTGCTCAGAAAATCAACAGATTAAACGTAGAATAGTCTGCTACTCTCATGATACCAGGGTATGCTAATAGATATATGAAGTGTACTTTATAAGATGTTAGAAGGCTGTAACTGAGTTTATTAAACCCACAGGAGAAGGTAACGATGTTGTGTCTGGAAGCCCAAGCTAAGTTCTTCTAAAATCTGAGGGAAATTTCAGATTGGCAATAACTGCTTAGTCATTTTTAAGCTGCTTTTGGACAGCTTAAATTGTTCCCCCCGCCCCCCTTTTGTTTTTTAAGGTAATAGTTGACTTGCCTTCTCACCTGCCTGAAGAGCAGCTGATGGGAATATTTGGTGGTGTGCCCTCAGCAGTGGCTCACAGGCTCTGCTGGGTCTGTGCCCTGGCTGGGCTGAGCTGATGCTGATGCACAGCATCCCACAGGCAGCCAGGGCATTCCACAGGCTAGCCCAGGTGCTTTGTTCCTGAAAATGTAGTTAATAGGCATTCAGTTCAGAGGCTTTCTGGTGTTTTTGTGATTACTGTTTCATAAGGACCATATATATTTAGAGCAGCTGCATAGCTTTGAATGTGTGTGCTTGGCACAGAAAACATGGTACATAAAATGTGCCACGTACCACCATGTTAGAGAACAAGGCACTCAACAATAATTGTCTTTTTCACAGTCCTTTAGCTCCTCAGGTGTGGGGCATATGGGTGTCTGAGCAGTGCACATCTCACACACTTTCTAAGCATAATGCTGCTTGCCTGAGGACAGCGTTGGGCATTTCTAACTTTGCTCAGCCCTGGTATCTGGCTCAATGCAGCGTCCTCCAGGTGAGCAGGGCGATGGTCAGAGAACGTGTTTGGGTGACCCAGGAGGGGAGGGGGCTGGGTAGTATGAACTGAAAAGCACAGTTCCTGCTCCTACCCTGCAAAACTAGCAGCCTGTTTTTTCTGTGCCACCTAACTCATCATAGCAGGGGTGCCAGCCTTCCCTGAAGCCAGGTTGTGGTTTATTAAGGAAGGCATTTGATCTCATCCTAATAGCTTTGAAGCAGGAAAAGTGGCTTGAAATGGCTGATTTGCCTGCAGGCAGGGGCAAGTCTCTTCCTTGTCCCTGAAGGCAGGTTGCCAGCAGCCAAGGGACTTAAGACACAAAGTGAAAATATGGTTAAGTCCATTGCTGCTAGACTTTCTCTTGGCAGAGGAGCTTTTGGCTGAGCAGAAATGATCCCGTCAGCCCTACATCTTGACAGAGTATGGCTGACACAAACTCAGGGGGACAGGTGAGCTTGCCCTGTTCATCATGTCATACATAGAGAAGTCTTCAGTGTTCATGGGGTTTTGTCTGTCCTTTTGCCCATCCTCATGCTGCAACGTGTGGTGATCCTTCATCTCCAGCTACTCGGTGGCAGCAGGTCTGGGGGCAGCTGCTCCCCAGCCCAGTACCACCAACCACCACTCAGCTCTCAGACCTTGGAACAGCCTCCATCACCTCCCCAGGAGCATGATACCCACTGTGCAAGATGACTTCAGGCTGATATGCAAACCAGGGCTTGGTGCAACTGCAGGGACAGGTTCACAGCATGGTGCTTTGCAAGCCCTGGAACTGAAAATGTGAGATTTGTGCCAGTGGGATAGAGGCGTCACTGTCCCCTGCTAGCAGGTGCATCAGGGTTTGAAAGGGGTTTGAAACATTATTTTAGGGGTGTTTGGATCTCAGGAGCTTCATTTCCTTGGAGACCTGTCTTCCTGGCTGCTCCCCTAGCAGCTCAAACAAGTCCTAGAGAAATTCCATGAACTCTTTAAAAAACTGATTTCTTAAATATCCGGCTCCTCCTGTGAATGTCTGATACACTTTTTTTAGCCGAGTCCTTGGAAGACTTAATGAATACTTTCCTCACCTCTGTTGATCCTGTTCACATCAATAGAAACTCAACAGGGGAAAGGAATTTGTATTGATACTGGGTAGCAGCTGCCTGTCAGTGCTGGTGATGGCAAGTGGTACTTTATTGTTCATGTTACTCTTGATTAAGGGTTCCTGTAGAATTATGTGACCATTTTTTTCCAGGGAATTTTTCTGTGAACGTAGGATGGTAGATGACAACCTAACATGGAGTTTGGTTTTCCTGATTTTGCTTGTGGGCTCTCTTTCCCTCAGCAAGCTGAGCACAAGTTGTTTCAAACATTAGCGTATCGTACCCTTGTGAATTCCACTCATTTGTGTGTGGTGGGCTGGAGACTCAGCCCAGCTGGTCTGAACAGAACTGGGTTCTCTGGGTCCCTCCTGAGCTTTAGGTACCATTCCAGGATGCAGGCATTTGGGTGCAGTGCCATGGACTGGGAACAGGAAAGGGCCATGTTCCTGTTCAGTGCATCCCTGCTTCTTCATCCAGAGCCAGCGTGGACGGCCTGATGCGAGATGAAGAGATGAAGCTGCTGCCTGCCAACACTGCAGCCGTGTGTCCGTACACAGGAGGCAGGCTTGCTGGAGAGCCCAGGGGGACGTGTAGCTCCTCGCTGTGCGTGTGGTGGCACTGTGCCAGCCCTGAAGAAGCTCGAAGGGCCTACGGCTGTGTCTGGGCTGCCGGTGAGGTTGAGGCTGGGGACACACCCCCTTGTAGAACCATGGAGCTTCCTCAGCCTGTATTTACTTCAGTGTCCAGTGCAGATGGAGGATTTGGCTCTGCCTGTCCTCAGTTAGCAGATGTGACCAAAAGGTTGCAAAGAGCCCTTGCACCTGCAGTGAAGCTCTTTGGTAGAGACGCTCTGGGGCCAGAGATGTGACAATACAGTGAAACTCTTCATCCATCCTTTCCTGTCATGTGCCACCTCTTATTTTGGAGGAGAAAAAAAAAGAAGGCAAGGCAAGAAAAGAAAATGAGAAAGATGTTCCCTGCCCATCTGTAGAGACAGAGACAGGTGATCAGCATGGGGTATCTGCAGTGCTGTGCCTTCCCTCTCCTCTCTCTTCCAAACTGCTGGGTATGTGTCAGGGCTGTCTGTCCATCTGTCCGTGCACAGGCTGGATGGGTGGGAGAGCCCTGTGCCACCTGAGTGGCTGTGCAGCGGCTCATCTGTCACCGAAACTCCTCGGCACTGTGGCAAAGCAAATATGCTGCAGCAGGCTGTAAAGCTGTAAACATATGGGCACTAACAACAGATAAAGTGAGTGATTTAGTCTAAGGGGCTTGGTAGATTACCACAAAATGTATCTTAATTAGAAAAGCAATCAAAGTTGCACAGAGTCAATGAGGATGAAACATCTCTGTTGGCAGCAGTGAGTGTTCTGTCCCCCGTACCAAGAGATGCGGGTGGTGATGGATGCAGCTCATGCCCAGGTGGCGTGGGCAGTTTCCTGGGGTTTGCCCAATTCAGCCCTGAGTGCAGGCTGCATGAAATAATTCATGCTGAATTATTTTTTCTTTGACCCATGAGACCATCCTGTGAGCTGCTCAGAATGAGACTGATGGTGGACTCGGGTTCCTTTAAAAGCATTAACAAACCAGAAACTGCTGAAGGCGAAGAGCATTTGCACATTTTCCTTAAAACTCTGTACCATTACCCAAAGATACATCTGAGTGTTTGCCGTGTATAGTACAGCTAGTCCCAGATAAAGGATTGGGGCTTCTAAGTGCTACCATAACACAAATAATTAATAAGTCTATCTCCCTCACTGTGTCCTTATCAGTGAGCATGGCCATAATTAGCTTTCACCTGATTCTGAGTTTATAGCATGTTCAATTGCTTTTTCCACTCTGCTTGTGTTTTCTCTGCTTCCTTATTTTAGTGGTCCTGGCTTTATTCCACAGGCCAGAGTCTACAGATAAAA
>VWZT01005325.1:31321-82157 GCA_013397055.1 Pachycephala philippinensis | reverse complement strand
AAAAAAAAAAAAAGCTGGATAATCATCTCCAGCAGTGCAGATGCAAAGCTTGCAACAGCCAAAAACATATTGATGCATTATTGGTTTTGTACAAGTGCCTGTTTTTTTTCCGGGGTCTGGGAGGATTTGAAGTACATTGGGAAGTGGCACAGAAGATTTGCAGCAGCTGCTGGCAGCTGAGAGAAGGGGAAGGATGACTGGTTGTCTCAGAATTAAGTATTTTGAACCATGAAGGAAATGGAGAATATTCAGGTGAGATTTTTGAAAATTTTTTTTCTCTGTGTTTGGAAGCAGGTATGGGTGCAGATTTCAGGGAATGTGAATAAAGGGGTGTTGGAAAAAAAGGAGACAGGCAAGAGATGTGGAGCAGCACAGGAAGGGGGAGGATGTAGGGGTACAGGACAACCTGTGCAGGTGAAGTGTTTCAGAGCTAGTGAGATAAGGACAATGTTGTTAGCATTTCCTAAATATGTTGTGTTTAGGTGTTGCTTTTTATGATTTAAGTGTGGGAAGGAGAGCAATACCATCTCTGGGGACAGAGTATGAGAGGAGTGGCAGAAAAGGAGAGGGAGGTTTTAATTTTTAAAATATTTCTTGCTCAAAATGTTCCCCGTGAATTCCCAGAGCTGAGCAAAGCAAACATTCATTTATAGCCCATAATCTTAATTATTAAAAAATAAATTATTTTTACCATGTGGGCTGATATTTAGCCAGGAGCAAGTTCTTATTCCAGCCTTTTGCACAGAGGTGGGTATTGAGGTCAAAGCTAGCTCCAGTGGATTTTTCTATCCAAAACTGGTTTGAGATGAGGCAATGGGCCCCATGTTTGGAGACAAAGCCAGTGCAGGCGTGTGGGACAGCAGGTGGAGAGTCAGCAGATGACACCAGATAGTTACACCAGAGCCTAGGGAGCTGAGAGGAAGCTACTAATGGCCTCTGATGAGCACGGACACGATAATAATGAGGTTAATGCCCTTTCATTCACCCAGAAACATCTTCAGGAATGTATAATCCCTGCTAGTCAATGGGCAATCATTAGGTCATAAATAATACAGCGTGATTGGAGGACAAGAGCCTTTCCTGTAATAATAATTTTCCATCAGTGCTGACCCAGGGAGGGTTTGGTTGCAGCCCCCTCACTGTGCCACACTGCAGGGACCCAGCTGTCAGAGCATCTTCTGGTCAGAGGAGTGCTCCAGCCTCTCAGTTCCGCTGTGTGCATCTGTCACCAGAGCAGGAAAATTCTCCTCAGGAGCCCAGGTCCATGGAGCAGTGCTGGGAAAGGAGCTCAAGCTAATGGAAAGAACAAAGACACAAATTAGGTGAGGAAGCAGTTCCAAGAGCCATCAGGGAGTGTTGCCAAAGGACAGTGGTGCCTGGTGGAGATGCTGGGAGAGCTGGGAATGGGGCTGGGCTCCCTGGCTGGGAGAGGTGGCTTGTCCCAACCCCAGCCCAGGGCAGATGGTGTGAACACTGTGTATGACACTTCTTTTGCCAGCTGGGTTTGTAGTTCCCTGCCATCCAGTGCTGCAGTGGAGGGACTGTGGTGTACTCTTGGTTGTAGTTGAGCCCCTGCACCTGTATTGACCATCAGGGATTTAAAGACATTAAGTTCAGGGGCACTTTCCCTTCACAAATTGCTTCCCATGTGTGCATGTCACTCAGCAATAATGTAAATCCCTGTGATTATTAGAGAGAGCAAATCCTACTTAGTAATAACTTGGATCATGCTCTCTATGCATTTTTATTACATTATGGGCCATTTTAAGCCCAGATGCTTTTAAACCCACCAAGCAAAAGAGGAAACGAGCAGCAGTCCAACCTTTTTTATTTTATAATTAAATGTTTACACTTGTTACACAATAAATCAGACATAATCAGGCTGTAAAGTCTGCAGACTTTACAGAGTTACATTTTTGCATTAACCTGAGTGTTTGCTTGGTTGTTGCACATTACCTGTTGGTAAAATGAGAATTGACTTAACCTATTAGAAAAGCTCTCTTGTACCTCACCATGGCTTTCCATGGTTTGCCTACAGTGGTCACATGTGGTTGGTGCCAAAGCAGCTCATGAGACAAGAGGAAGGGGACATAGCCTGGGAGTGGCTGCTCTCCAGGCCTCTGGGCACTCATGATGCTCTGGGCACTGTCACAATGTGGATCCTGGTAGAGACCACTACGGTTGTTTTTGGGTTTTTTTTGCTGGAAGTCTAGGACTAAAAAAGCTCTCAGGCCCAAAAAGGAGCACATCTCTGCTACAGTGACATATGTCACAGCATGAGTCATTCAGGGATTATATGTACAAACGTAAACACGTCTGTCCAACTTGTGCTCTCATGTCCTTAAATGAAGAGGGGACAAGGGGGAAGTTGTGGAGGCTTCAGAGGGAGAGCCATAACTTCCAGGCTGTTCTACAGCCGGAGGGGAAAAGGGCTGCAGGCTGTAGATACGTCTGTGATACATCCCAAATAAAGCCATGTACACCCAGTAATTACCCCAGGTACTCCTAAGCCTGTCTGCAGCACCTTTCAGTGTCTTTTGTTTCATGGAAGACTCGTCACCAATGTGTCAATGTCCATGTGCTGAAAGCAATTTATACAATAAATTAAAAAAAAAAAACTCAGGTCCTTGTAAGTGTTTACCTCTAACATGGTTAGAAGGGCTGGGAGAGCCTGGCAGCTCTGCCCAGCTTGTGTAAGTACCTTTATACTCTGACAGGTTTTCACTGAGTCCAAGAAGAGATGCTATAAATGTGTCTCTATTTTCTGCCTGTTAACTCTTCATGCATGCTGCCCACCTTAGCATTAGCTTTCAACTTTGTGGCTGACCCATTAAATACTGGATGAAACAGCTTGCATTACATTTTGAACTTAATAAATAGGAAAGGCATTACACAGATTCTGTCTGGCCATCTGGAGGAACAGTGTTCTTTACTCCAATGAATGGTTATCTAATCCCCTCATATACAGTTGGGCTTTATTCTATTAAAATATAATGAGAAAAGACTACCATACCATTATTTGGTGGAGCTAAATGGGATTTTTAGAATAATCAATGGAAGATGAATGAAAAAGATAAAGGTTTTCTTCAAAGAAAAAGAAAATTGTCTCCTTGGGATTAAAATATTGTATAACCAAATTATTGTAACATGATCTTTACTCACTAAAAATACCCCAATTTCATTTCCATAGATCTTTCCATTAAGAATCAAATCGAGTTGTTTTGGTTTTTGTTTTTTTTTTTTTAATTTAAAAAAATGCTAAGCATTAAATGAAGTGCTGTGCTTTAAACAGAGGATGCTGTGGGGTTACTGCCTGCTCTGGGGTCAGGTCTTTCCATCCAGCTGGTGGCATCAAGGGCTGCCCTTTGTGGATGCTCTAACATGCCAGACAGAGGTTTACTGCTGCAGATGCCCTCATGGAGACCCTACCGCCCTGTAGGGAAGTCATGGAGCAGATTGGTCTCCTCCAGGTGGATGACACTGGCATCTGTGGTTCTTCATGCCTAAACTCCAACTTGCTCCCTCATCCCTGGGGTTTTCACTCCACACAGACCAGGGCTGGGCTGGCACAGGAGCCTTCTTAGCAATGCTGCTGTTTATTTATGTGGGCACACTAAATCCCAGCAATCAGTGAACTTTGGCTTTAGGGTTTCTCAGCAGGAGCAGAATATATTTCAGCTTTCTCCCTGTATAGCTGTTGAAGGAAAATGACTTCAGCTACTTGTCACCCCCCCCACAGCACTGCGTCGGCTGCGATGCCATCCACCTCCAATTCATCAACCAGTCAAGTTGATATAATTAGGAATCCCAAAGTCAATAATCTGATAATCTCCAGTGCACAAAGGCTTGTATGTAGGAGAAGTGATTCCAGGAAGTCTGCAGCTCAGATCCGTGCAGGAAACATGCCAGATTTTAAAAAAGGAACAGGCAGAGACCCAGAGGAGAGAATGCTTCCTAATCCTTCACTGGTGACATATTTTGGGCCGTCAGTTCTGCAGTAAATGTTTCCCGTACAGTCATTTAGTGCATTCGAACCTCCCCTTTACAGCCTTAATAATAACGTTCAATTACTGGTTCTGCCCTATAAATAAATAATCTCAGTTTAACGAGACACTCTGCTGGGTGATACCGGCTGCAGGGTGACGTCTCCGGAGCCCTCAGAGCAATGTGCTCCCTTCTCGCTCCGCGCACGCTCTTGGCCACAGCAAGCAGCAGGAAGTGTAAGGCAATTGAACATTTGGCAAAGGTTTTGCAGTCTCTCTGTTACAGTGATATGGAGAAAGGGAGGTCTCAGATCCAGAAATGATGCCAGAAAAATAGGTCTCCTTTTAAAACACTCTGAACATGTAAAATGACTAACAATAGTGTAGGCGTTTTGAATATTTTGGGTTGCTCTTTAAAAGTGCCAGGAGTTCCCCTCGGCTTTCCAGTGTTAGGGCAGGAGTAGGGGGCTGGGGGGACCTCTTTGGGAAAGCGTCCAGCAGGTTCATTCCCATTTTCCTTCCTCAGTGCCAAGAGAAAGCACTGGAGACCAAACCACATAGCTAACTGCGTCCCTCACAGCCGGTTTTTTGGTCACCACAGCTCCAGGCAAGACTAACACTTTCTAAGACCTTGCCCTCCTGGAGGACCCACCAAGGACCCCTCAGGCAGAGCAGATCCTCTCCTTTGCAGCAGGATAGTTTTGGGGTGCATTCCCAGCATGGCTCCATCCGGTCAACCAGCAAGTTGCCACAGGCTGCTGCACAGGGCAGATGTGCTCCCGGAAAAAGCAAGTGGTTTATATAGATGTTTCATCAATTTTATCTTCCTACTGAGATGTTTTAGCTGTAACATGTGCCACATAAGCCTTTTAACTTGCCTTGTCAGGAGCTATTCTGCCTTCTCCTGGTGTGCAGAGTAAGCCTGTTGCTCAGCAGGCATTGAGGGGAATTGTTGGAAAGCCAAACAGGGAGAAGCAATAGGAAATCATCCCATTTTCCCTTCCATGGTGGAATGAGTGATGTCCAGGGTCACATGCTGGGGCACTACCAACTGTTTAATTCACAGCTGGGACTTGGGCTTCCTCAGGGCATCTCACACCGCAAGCCCCTGGCCACTGGGTTGGGAAACGAAGGAACCAGCCTTGAGCCCATATAAATGACAGCACCTGAATGCTGAATTACAGGATTCACTGCCATTGCATTGAAACCTGGCATCGGAAGAAGGACGGTGACCCCATAAATCATATGATGAACCTTTCCCTGCTCTGCACTGGTGTGAGAAGCAGTGTTGTGCTCTGCTGGGTAGTACACTGCTATTTTTTCTCCAAATGCTAAGGAGCCAACTGGTCTTTAAAACATGCTTATCTGATTTCACAGCGAAGGCTGGTTTATTGTTGCACAGTACCATAATAAATATAATTTCTGTTGGTTAAGTTATACTGTGGGATTATAATTCCTTACAAAAATCTACCAATAGTCTGGGCCAAGGCTGAAGGTCAAAGAGGGAATATCACCATAACAGGATCTGGGAATGGTGTTAATCACTCTACAGAAACTTACTGCCTTGTCAGCGTTGTGTCTGAGACCATGAGGAAGAAGGATGATCTTCCAGCCAGGCTAGACTGGACATGTGAGATGTGCATTGCTCCAGTCTGTGCTGAGGTACACAAATAATGTTCCTTTCTCTCCCTCCCTTCGGTCTGTGGCCTCATCAGGCGGGTTGGCAACTGCTTCCATAGCACACACTGAACTAGTGGGATGCTTGGTGTGTTATGGCACATGGAATGTGGACCACTGATCCAGGCTGGGGACAGGCATTTTCCATTTCCCTGCAAGGATCCAGGCACATGTAAGGCACCAGCCTCCCCACTGTATCACAATGGCAAGGCAATAGCTGGAGCTGCAGGAGGGATGGGGAGCACAGGGGAAAGCAGGGTTTGCCCTGCTCCCACACCTGTGGGCAGGAGTAGCCTGGCACAGCCAGGGCAGCAAGGATTTGTTGCCTCAAGGGCACCGTGTTTCTCCCACTCCCGCTCCAGGGAAGCCAGGCACAGGACGAGATGTCAGGCCTGAGCCTTGGGAGGCAGCAGCTGTGTGATAACCAGAGGTAACTGCTCTTGCGGAGATTTATCTCATGTAAAGGGGAGAAGCAGGATGCATGCACACTGCAGGTAGGACTAGTGCTGAGTGTGGATTTATAGGCAAAGACTAAATAGGAACATAGGGAAACACTTTCCTTTTGCCCATAAACTTTTCAATTTCAGAGCAGCTAGGTTCAATAAAATTATCTCACAGATGGAGGTTTTATTGAATCTGGCTCATAAAGCTCCCATTATGGGGTTTACAACTGCCATTTACACAAATCCTGCTACAATAAAATACAGTGGTGTTTACAGCATTCCTGAAACGGCCACAGAATTATTGTGTGCACAAAAAAACCAGCAAGTAATTCTTGGCTTATTGCACTGGGCGCTCCTCTGACAACATAAAGCAGCACAACTCGTGGAGGGGGAGGGAAGGGGAAATGCAGAGGTAGGAGAAGGAGAATTATGCTGCTGCTTGGCCAAAATACCGCAGGGAAATACCATTGATATACAGCCCTCATTCTGCGCTCCCTTGAGGGAAACTACATATGCTTCCAAAAGGTGCTTCATGGCCTCAGCATGCAGCTGTGGGGACTGGCTGGTCATTACTAGCAGCTGGGTGATCCCAGCCATCCGCAGCATCTGATCCAGCCACAGCAGGGAGCCAGGCTTGGGCTGGCTGAGGCATTGCTGAAGTTTGGTAGCAAAATCTCCAGTGTGGTCCTTTTCCCACCTGCCTTGTGGGTGCTGCCTGGTGCTTGGAGCAGAGTGTGTGCTGGGTAAGGGGGGGAGCTGGTGGTTGTGCCTGGAGGGGTTTGCTGAAAAGCTTCTGATTAAGAGCTGGTTGTGGGGCTATGAGGTGAGTATAGGCTGGATCTGAACTATTTGAAGGACCAAGGCTCCAGGTACCTGAGTCTGCTGTCAGAGATACTCTCAATAAGGGAGAGGAAAAACTGGGAGTTGTGGAGGAGATACTTCCTGGGAAGGAATAGCCTGAGCTGTGTTTTTGGGCATGGCTCTGTGCCCTTGGTGAAAAAACACGATGACACCCATTATGCTGATTTCCAATGCATGATTAAAGGAGATGCATTTCAATTGCACCTCTTTCCTCTGCTTGTCCCCTTGCTGAGAGTGGTAGCTGAGAGGTGATGGCTCTTTCTTTATGGCAGGTCTGTCTCACACCACAGGCTTTCAAGTTCCCTCTTTTTATATCCCTGTTAATCTTTGTGCCTCTCTATGTACCTGCAAAACATTTGCATTTGCAATCCTGTTAATTAGGCCAGAAAGCAGGTCAGCTGTCTCTCCTGTTCTCCTTAATATATTGTTTTCTGACATCACCTCACAAATTAACCTGAGGTGATTAATGCTGACTTTCAGTGCTGTGCTACATATAAGGGCAGGAACTTCTTGTGTGTACAGAGGAAGTGTCTCATTTAGGATGAAGAAATGCTATTTAAGTTGTAGTGAAAACATTTCTTTTGTGGCACATATTTAACAAGTCAGTTCATGGCGAAGTTCAGCTTTCCTCTGTTGCAGTGAGCTCAGCAAGGAGAATTGATTCAAAGTTTTTATTAACTTTTCTTGTCATTAGGTACCTAAATACCTTTGCAAATCTATCCTCCATATATGATATGACCTGATCACATTGGAAGTGAGTAGCAGGGTGGAAACTTGCATCATTCTCCTGTTATTTCCTAGGCTCCATCATGCTCAGCACATCACTCTGCAGCCAGGGAGGGTCTCCCTGCCCCAGTGCTCAGGTGTCACCCCTATAATCTGTCACTCTCTGGGGAAAAGGTGCACATGCAAAGCTCCAAGGAGGCTGAATGAAACTCAGGGCTTTGCTTATGCTGTGAATTGGGAGAACTAAGATTAATGGCATGTTTTGCAAAGCCTTGTGCAGCAAGAGAAGATCTAGTTTTTCTATTTATTATACTTCCAGTCTATTATTTTGCCATTATATCTGCTTGCTGCATAATTTTTCAGTGTCCAAAAACATGGTTTCTTTCCCAGATGTGTGCACTCTCTGTTTCCTCTAGGTTGCTGATTTTAGCTTATTTAATTGTGGCTGGGATTGGGCATTTGCTTGCCATTTCCCATATCTGCCCCTCTGTAGATTTCACAGTAACTCTGCTAAAGCTAATGGAATTACTTCAGAGCTATAGTGCTGCAATCAACAAAATCTAACCTGTCCTTTAATTTAAATTACAACTGCATAACTAAACTGTCCCCACTTCTGCTTAGGGTCTTCCAAGGAAGCCTAAGTCAATGATGTTTTAAGACACCTATGCCTGCTTCCAGTTCCTTTCTTTGAACCCTTGATATAAAAGCAGATATGTCTCTGCCCTGCATACTCCCTCCTTCATTATTTTTCTCCTGGAAGATTAAGATGTGAAATGGGTTTGCATCAGAACCACCCAAGCTCTTTGTTCCTTTCCAGTTTGCCTGATTTTAGCGTAAGTCTGGAATTCCTTTCTGCTTTGCAGTCAGTTTACTTCACCTCTGTGTCCACTTTGGATTATGGTAGTAATTTAGGAAAAATAATTTTAAAAATACTGTGGTTTTTTTCTAAGTCATACATGACCTGGGAGAGGGGCAGCTCAGTTCTGTGTTTTGCCACATAATGGGATGGCGGCCGTGTGAATTGTCTTGGTGTGCTACTGCTACTTCTGGTTGCACCTTTTAAATACTTCTGCCAGTGTTTTGTTTGGGTTAAGACTGACTCATTATACTCAGTCAATATTCATCCTTCTCTTCTTGTCCAATCTCACCTGTCAGTGGGGTGATTTAGAGAACTGCCTGGGTTGTGAATCCCATATGGGGTTCAAGACAGGAGGGAAGAGCTGAGATGCCTAGCATGGACGAATGGTAATGTGTCTGTCTGTGTGGCAACAGAGCTTCATGTTTCATGGTTCTTTGCATTTGCTTTTGGGAAGGGTGCAAGAATAATGTATGGCAATGCTTTAAATGCAAGGAGTGATGGATAACCTGACCCGAGGGGGCTGGTGCTGCAGCAAGAGCTACTGCATGGATCTGCTTGTGGTAGTTGCTGAAACGAAATAAAATAAAAATGTTGTTTGTTTTTGACAGCTTTTTGCAATCTTTGCATTTGCAACATGCGGTGGGTACTCTGGAGAGCTGCGCCTCAGTGTGGACTGTGCAAACAAGTCAGAGAGTGACCTCAGCATTGACATAGCCTTTGCCTACCCCTTCAGGTAACCCCGGCTGGCTCGCGGCGGTTTGGCACTCGGGGGCTGGGGCTGGCCCAGCTTCACGGGCGTTTCCTTCATTTATAGCAGATTTCAGTTCAGCACCAGTCTTGAGGCTCCAGAATTTTCCTCTGGTGTGCAGGAGGAATGAATTTGGCCAGACCTGGTGTGGATGGGGCCATGGCAACTGCTGGGAATGGGAGATTCCAGAGCCCTGTAGAGGCCAGGAAAGCTCAGGGAGTGCAAAATGGCAGGCAAGGAAAAACTAAACACATCATCCCAAGATAAAGAACTATAGTGTAGCCATTAACTAAGCTGGAAATGAGAGAGGTTTCCCATCCATTGCAGTAGCAAGGATCTGAAATAGCTACTCCAAGGGAGGGAGAAGCAAAAAACCAAAATGAGTTTGAACCATAATTTTGAAATGCTTTTTGAAAATTTTACTAATTGCCTGTTTGCATCTCTTCGTGTCTGAATGCTTTAAACCTAGTGATTTAGAAAAACAGTTTTTATAGCTTGTGTTTTTTAAGTACATCTGAAAACTGTAGTGCAGATATATATATGTGTATATATATATAAAAAATGTTCATGCCATTTAAGATCCTGCTTCAAAAGAGCATCTACAGTCTTCTTTTTCTAGATATGTCAAGTCCACTGCAGTGCAGAAACCATTCACTTTTGTGTAAGTGATTTCTTCAAGGAATTGAGATGATTAAGAAAAGAACACATAATTCAATCTCAAGTCTAGTACACTATGACTCTAAAATTATTTTTCTTCCTTGGGAAATCACATGCTGTTTTGCTTATGATTACTATGCACAGACCAGACTTGAAAGCATCTGTTTTTATAACATGTTCTAAGATAGAGCAAATTCCAAACAGTGGGAACTGAATTTGATTCCTTGAAATGTTGTTCTTGCTTGACATATATTTATTACTCCAAAAAGTCATGTTTCCTGGTATTACAAGTGTTTATTTTTTGTCTTGAACATGTCTATATTTTCTTTCATTTCTGCTTAGTATGCACAGGAGAGATCCTGAAAATTGAGTTATGAGAGTCTGTAATTTGATTCACTTCAAATAGGTCATTTTTCCAGCATTCATGACAAATACACCCTGTAGTGAAGTGCTTTTAGTTTGCATGATTATAAAATAGTATTTTATTTTAAAAGTTAATAAAACAGAGAGAAGTAGCCATCAAGTGTCTCCTGGTGTTTCACCAGGCACATCAGCCATTGTTTCTAGAAGAAAGTGGCTGGATCTGCAATTTCCCACAGTTTTACGTATTGGAAAAGTGGAAATAATTGATTGTGGGTGAGGGTTCGTAGTGAGGCAGAGTCCCCAGGCAGGTGCAAAGGAGAGCCACTTTATTGCAAAAACCTGGCCTTTTAAAGCAGTTAGCTGGTTATCAGTTTACATAGTTTTAAAGCATAACAAACATAATTCAACCAACCACCATACACCACGACGTGAGTACACGATGGTCACACAGCATGTTTTTCTACCCCTAATTCAGCTGTGTCTCTTTCCCACAGTCCTTTTCTACTTAGCCAAAGTAACAGGCCTGAGCCATGATTTTACAAAGGCAACAAGGCCTTCATTTTATAAGGTTGTACCTATATGCAACATCTCCCCCTTTCTATGTTTTTTGTGACAAGGGTGCATGTACCCTAATGCCAAAACACTCTGCACCTGTAAAGCCCTTATCTTATTAAGACTATTACTGGTCATCTGCTGGACACAGAACAAGATATATGGAATACAGATCACAATCAGTAAAAACCCATCAAAAACAACCGTGCCACTAACAAAGAGACCCACAGCATAGGAAAACAAAAGGATAGTGTCCAATGTCCCCAGAGAGAGAGCTGCTTCTTCTGCACTTGAAAGTAAATGGCTACTGTTCCAAAGCTCGTATGGCTGGAGCTCAGGGGCTGTGCTGTTTGGAGAGGAGGGAGTCCATTAGCTGGAAGTGCTAACTTTGACATTACTGAATGTCCTTCTGGAAGCATGGAACAGGGAATAACTGAAGAAGGTCAGCAGGAACACAATAACATGATGGTAGGTACAGTGGCACACAAGGCCTCTGTTGGCAGGCTGCCTCCATAAGCTTCCAGGCACAGACCCATATTCCTGGCAGCCCTACCCCTGCTCCTGCCTTGGCCACCAGGGCTGGATGGTGATTAGCTCATTTTTCCTCTCACTGGGCCTCATCACCTCGGAGGTGATTGATGTTTGTCCAGTCAGGCAGATAACCACTTTAGACCTGTTGGCAATAAAACACATGCATACCTTCTCTCCTAGGTTAGTAACTCAGACAGGCCTTGCCATTGCACAGCTAATTGTGGATCCTTATATAAAACCTTATAGAAATTGGTTTCGCACACGCAAATACTTCAGAGCAGTATCGCTCTGCCGGGGATCAGAATTTATGATCTGCTTTCAAAAATTCTAGTGTAAATATTGCATTAACTAAATGTTCTTGAGGGGCCATATTCCCCCTTTGTTTTGTTTATTTTTTGATAACATGCGCATCCCTTCGTATGAACATGAAAGCAATGTAAAAGTAAGACAATACATGTAATAAAGCAATAACCTCACACCAAGCAAAAACAAGCAGGGTAATACATGTAATCAGTAGCACACGACAAAGGGATAGTGATTTAGAACAATATACCCTCAATTGCCTAAACACTGTACCATCAACCCAGAGTCTGCAGTGGCTGGTGAGTCCCATTTCACAATGAAGACCTGGAGAGACCTTCCTGGGCAGGGTTTCCAAGTCCACTGCGAAACGGGGTCCAGCTCTTGTAAGCCCAAATCAGCAAGTCAAAGTGACTTCACTACATGTTCAGTGCAGAAACACCTGGATCTGATGGTATACTTCTGACCAGGGAGGGCCAGGGCTTGGCCAGAGCCAAGGCCTTAACTGGAAGGGTTCCCCTAACATATCCTACAAACAAGCCTCTATTAATAGCAGTTGGGAAAGCTTCTTAAAACGATACATGTCTTGCAGATAGCTACACAAGGGTGATGAAAGTTTGTAAAGCAGCCGGCTTCATCATTTATCTTTAGCTAAGTAGTGAATGGTACTGTGAACAAACTGCAAGCAACTAAAGGAATGCACATGTGTAACATGAAGTAATATCCTATGGGTAATGCCCCCTACAAAAGGTCAGTGAAATCATGCTATGACATCAAGAACATAGAATCGTTAATACAGCAACAGTAACTGTTCTAGGAAATCAAGACTATATTTCTCCACACATTTATGTATATATGACAATAAAGCAAAATAAAAGCAAGAAAGAAAGCACTAAACAGCTAACAATCAATAATATCTGTAACTTAGACCGGTTACTCATTCTGCTGTGCTACCTACGAAAGATAAAACAGCAAAGATTGTTATGAATAATTATTTTAATTGACCAATGCAGAACATTTATACCCATAGAATTTTCAATGAATTTAAGGATCTAACAAACTGCATGTTCACATATTTTTTACAACTTATTATCTTATATTCTTAAACAGTTGCTTACCAATGCCTCATCATAATTGTTTCAATCGGTTCAATCTTATCTCTATAACAAAAGAACTGTATCTTTCAATTTAAATGAGCATATTTCAACAGAACTTAACTTCAGTCAAACTTAACGTCACTTAAATTTAAAAGAAAGTAAACCAAATAGAACTGAAAGTTAACATCACTGAAACTGAATGGAAATTAATCGTAATAGAATTTAAACTTAACAGAACTTGAAATAACAGAAACTGAACAACACTTAAACTTAACACTTAAACTTGACAGCAATTAAACATATAAATGTAACAAAACTAAAGTCAGAGTTGAGAGTGTTCCTTTAAAAGTTTCAGATACAACAGAAGTTAACTTATCTTGACTCCATCGTTACAAGAAAGGTACCAAAAATTTGTCATACAACAATTAAACATCAATGAACAATATGCAAGCAAACAACTGATTCGTAAATGAAATAGCAGCAACATGGATTTACTGAAGAAATTATAAAGGTGTGACAAATACGTTGTGATTTTACATAATTTAGCTTTGAGAATAGCTCATGGTAACAGCTAACATCGCTATAACCGAGCAAAGAATCAGTATTAATTCAGTCCAATCAGACCTCCAAATCAAAATTCTTGAAAAGGCAGCATACATCCCACATGACAAGTTTTACCAATCATGCAATACATCAGCACCGCTGTTGAAAAATTTAGACCTTGATAAGCAGTCTCAAAGCAAGGAATTACATAGTGCTACCTGCATGTAAAAACACACTACATTCACACAGATAACCTAGAATCTCTCCAATAAACAGTCCTGTCAAAATCTGCAGTTTACAGAAAACACAAAGTTAGTTGTAACAGAGATCCGGGTAATGACGTCAGAAATATCACGAGGATAGCCCGTCTTCGTTCTGGGGTTCGAGTGCGCACTGTGACCTTTAACTGAACAACAAGCACAGGACGATTCCTTCACTGTAGATGCCCTACCTGAGCCATGCAGGACTCACGGTAATCGGAGAACCAAACCATATACTGTGTCACGGTTAAGATCATTTTCATCATGTTCTTCCAATCAGCAGGAGTAAGAACATAGGCAGCACTTACGGCCTCTAAGTAAGCAATAAGATGTTCAGAAGATACACCACTCCTGCACTAGTCTTTGCAGGTCCCTCACAACAGAGTGATCTATGTCTTCGTAAGCTGCTGGTCGACTTTGTTCATAGACGCAGTAAGAAATGAGGGGCCCCGGTCCCGATTCCATGTAGGGCACAGCTGTACCGCTTGGGCATTTAAGGGGTCTGAAGGACAGGGCGATGCAGGATTAGCTATCCAAAGTAATTATCTCCCAGGGGGTGCCATAGCCACTGGGCAAGCACTAGACGGGGGGGGCNGGCGTATTGCCCGGGGGCCCTATTGCCCGAGGGCCCGAGAGGGGGCGGGGGAGCTGCAGCATTCCAGTAGCCCAGCAAGGGCGGGGGGCTCCAAAGAGCCGGCGGGGCATCCATGCCCGGGGGGCCTTTTCCGGCCAAGGGGGCTGCCAAAAGCGAAGCAGCCGTGCCGGGAGCTTCCGTCCGGGGGGCAGGCGGCGAAGGAGGCCCTGTGGGAGGAGTAGGCAGCGCAGAAGCAGCGGTGAGGGGGGCGGGCAGTGGAGGAGCTGCAGCACCCGGGAGAGTCTCCGATGCGGGGGAGGCGACATGCAAAAAAGCCTCACCGTGGGAAGTGGCCGGCGGCAGAGCCGGCGGTCTGGGGGAGGCAGCTTCCAAGGGCAACTGAGAACGCGAACCTACGTGAGTTTCAGTAAGAGTTGCTGTAAGAATTACCCAAGCCGCGAGATGCCTGGACGCAGATGCATCGCCAGCGCTCGCAAGTTCGAAAAGTTTGTGTCCTATTACCTGCCAGGCGTCTAGCTGAAAAATGCTGGCTGAGGGGAAGTCTTTTACATGCGTGGAAATCCAGTCCAGGAAAGCAAGTAATTTAGCATCGGCAGTGCCTCTGTTCCGCCGTTGTAAAACCCGCTGTAAATTCTCTAGGGTGTGCTTTTGCTCAGCTGACAGCTTTGATCCCATGATCTACCGCGTTGCTCACCTCAGAGCGATGAATGCGCGCGCTGAGATGTAGGAAGGTGAAGGTGAGGGTCGCTCGGGGCGTCTGGGCCTGCGCCTGCCTAGTCTGCCTTCGGAAGGCTCTGCCTGGGCCGCTGCCGGGCTCCTTTGCCTCGGCTCGCCGCCAGGATCTGCTGCCTGGGGTCGCTGCCGGGCTCCTTTGCCTCGGCTTGCCGCCAGGATCTGCCTCCTGGGGCTGCTCCTGGGCACCGCGGCCTTCGCTCCTGGCCGCAGTCCGCTCTTGGCTGTAGGCCGATCTCCCGCGTTCGGGCGCCAGCTGCGGGCGAGGGTTCGTAGTGAGGCAGAGTCCCCAGGCAGGTGCAAAGGAGAGCCACTTTATTGCAAAAACCTGGCCTTTTAAAGCAGTTAGCCGGTTATCAGTTCGCATAGTTTTAAAGCATAACAAACACAGTTCAACCAACCACCATACACCACGATGTGAACACGCGATGATCACGCAGCATGTTTTTCTACCCCAAATTCAGGTGTGTCTCTTTCCCACAGTCCTTTTTCTACTTAGCCGAAGTAACAGGCCTGAGCCATGATTTTACAAAGGCAACAAGGCCTTCATTTTATAAGGTTGTACCTATATGCAACAATTGATGGATAATTGTAACATTACAGCGTGTTGCAGAGATGATGCAAAACAGGGTTTATTTGCAGGAGGGATCCAGCTGAGGCTGTAGCTGGCCCTTGAACTCAGCATGCACGGATGGGATACATGGTATGTACAATGGGGTGGTTGGCTGCGTGGTATAAATATACCTGAAATGTGCGGGTGAGAAGGGAGATGACAGCCAGCTGCTTTTTTAGGAGAAGCATGAATAGAATCAGATTTTGTGCAGTTTGGGATTTTGTTTGCAAACCTGACGCACATGCAGAAAGTGTCCAGAGATGTGCAGATTACATGAGGCAGCAGATGTGTGCCTGGAAAATCTGGCCCAGTGCTACCTGTGGAACGTGGTATCATCCCAGTGTTTTATCTAAATACTCCTGTGACTTTCTCATGTGTTTGCTGGTTTTGCTTTTCTCCAGTGCTCCTTCCGCAGAATGGAGATGGGATGCTATAAAAACAGAAGCGAGATTAGTTGGGGAAGGTAACATCTCAGAGCAGTGAATACACTTGGAAAAAGCAGTTCAGAAAAGTTCAGGCTCTCTAATCAAGACTGCTCCTGAGGCTAATCTCCCTGCATGGGCTTGTAGGCATTGTGTAGGTAGGATGAATTTCCCACCAGTTGTCTTGCATTCAGGTCCATCTTCACATGGCATTTTCCTTTCAAGTGCCTTCACAGTCCTGATTATTGGCTGTCAGCCGGGGAAGGTGTAGGTGGAAGGAGAGAAGCTGCTGAGCATCTGACACACCCCGCTGCTGTTGGGGCTGTCAGCAGTGACACTGAAGCAGTCAGAATACCTGAGCACTGCTTTTTATGAGCTACACCTTCCAGCATTACTTGAAATGAAGAAAGTCGTGCTACAAGCTGCTTTCATTTCTGTTGCTGTGAATTTTTCTTCTCTCAAAAGGTGAACTGCTAGACCTTGGCCAGTAGATGACAAGTGTTAAAGAGCTTTAAGCTGGTAAACAAAGTGGTAAGGCTGAACAGGACAGCTTGGCAAAGCAAGAAGGCTTGGATGTTTTGGAAATGAGATTGAAGGAGCCTGAAAACGTTCCCATTAAAGCAAGATCAGAATGGGAAGGGAGTTTTCCAGACTGAAAGGATGGGTATTGCACTTGTGACCACATGCTTCTGGGGCCCATCAACTGAGGTAAAGAAAAGGAGGATGCAGGAGGGCAAAACCAGTGCTGGTGGGGTGTGGGGATGTGTGACTAAAACATACCGGATATCAATTCGACTTCAAACCAGTGATTCATGTAGCCCCAGGCCAGACTTGAATGCATGGAAGTAGCACTGCAGTCCACAGAAGGTTGTTCCAGATGCTCCCAAAACAAAGGAGCATCTTCACACCAGCTTATTGAGATTTTTCTCAGCCCCAGCCTACAAATTGCAAAAGTCTCCAGCAAGAAGTAAAAATGAGTCAAAGAGAAATAATTAGTACCATTAGACAGGGAGTTTTGAAACGCACCTTTAAACTAATATTAATTGTTTCTTCTTGGTTTTTTTTTAAGTTATGGCTGTGTGGAAGTTGTGCTTGGCTCCTGTGTTGTCTTACTGCTGTTGTAACTCTGGCAGCAGGAAATTGTGAAGCACCAAAAGGAAAACCCAAAGAAACCTTTTTCACAAGCGTCTGCTTCTCATTTCTGCTGGAATCACTTTCTTAGTTTAGTTCTGGACCTGGATTAATTTGCACTTTGAAAAGGCGGAAGTGAGGAAAAGCACAAAAGCCCACTTATCACTAGAGACCACCAGAGTAATCTGGCGCAGTGGTGCTTTTGCACGTCTGGGAGACAGGATCCCTTTGGAGAAAAGCTGATGTGGTGGTGCCTGTGCAGGGTTGTTGTGTCAGGAGCGAGGGGAGGCTGAGCCTTCCTGTCTGAGCGATGCCCTGTGCTAGAGCTTCTGCTCTGGGCTCGTGCTACTGGGGTGCAGGAACCACAGAAGAGTCCCCCCAATGTTGAGCTAGTTGACCCCAAATCTGGTTGCACCATCTCTCCTGGAATAGGAGATGAGATGGATGCTTTTCCATCCAGAATTACACCGATTCATTTAAGCTTCCTGCAACCCATGCCCGTGACCCTATAGTCACCCTGTAATGTGGAAATTAACCTGAAGTCTAAACCCTAATATCCTCCAACAGTGTCTCTTGGAGCTCTGCCACACTCTTCTACAGATCCTGCCAGACTCTTCCATGCCTAAGCTGATATTTATAAGGATGTTTCAAATATTCACCTGAGGTTTTTTCTCATTTCTGCCCGATTCTAGTTTTATCACAAAGCATTTCTTTCCTTCCTTATGTTTTAAAGCACAAATCAGCCATTCTTCTGGATACCTCTATATGCATTTTGAAAGTTTTACAAGTTCAGATATAGAATCAATTTCACTGGCCCTACAGTAGCAGTTTTTCCCTAGCATTAGGATCTGTGCTTGATACAGAGTCTATTGCAAATTTGGCACACATTAGGATGTTCATCAACTTGACCCTCACCCAAGCAATGATTCTTTGAGGGGTGGTAAAAAGAAGTCAGTATCTTGGGATTATTTGTTACTCTCACAGTCCATCACCCTTTCAGACTGGATTTGTCACTTATCCAAGTGCCCTGAAGCAGTATTTTTTGTCTGTAATAAGAGTCCTAGTGAAGGTCCTATTTGTTTATTATTTTCTCTGATCCCAGCAACATTTTTATCATGTACTTTGTTTTTCCTTGGGTTTACTTTGATAGTAAGTGATTGAATAGTACACCTACTGTGTACATATTTGTTACTGGTATTCACTATTTTAAGATGCTTTTTCTTCAGTCCTCCTAAAAGCAAGTATTTTTGTTTGCTTAACTTACTGAAGATTTTTTGCTACATAATTATTCATGTCACAAACTCGATATTTTACTTGCAATTGGCAGAGTTGCACTGAAACATTAAGGCTTCTTCAACTACTGATTTAAATGAACCTTTGCATCTCAGAAGTGCTCTTGTGATGACGTGCTGGGAGAGGGACTCTGTGCTGATGCTGTCACCTGCTGCTTTGTGGTTATGTCCTGTCCTGGCCAAGGGAGGAATGCTGTGCCATACCCTGGCTGTGGGTGATGCCGATGGGGTCTATGGCTCGTAGGAGTCCCATAAACAGAGGTGTTCTGGATGGGTCTACAGGGCAATGGGAAGGGAGAACCATCTCAATACAAGCCCCTAAGTGTGCTCCCTGTTAAGTCTTGAGGCAGACCCTGGACTAAAATCTCTTTGCCTGTAGCTTTTGGAGGTGCTTTAACCCAAGCCTACATACACAGTATATCTGCAAGTTAAATGCTGCTAGGGAATTCATTTGGAGTAGCTCTTGTCTTTTCTTGGGGCATTCATCCTGAAAACTACTTGGAAAATACTGGCCTGGAGGATGACATTGTTAGATTTTAAACAGTCTCACCTAAGCCAGTGGTTAGCTGAAGTGTGTGCAGAGGTGTTAGGAGCACTGAGCCACAGTTACTAGAAGGACAGAATAGGATTTCCTGGTGGTGCTAACATGAGACCCTGATGAAAATACATCTTTGCACCTCTTTGTATTACAGCAGTGAGCAAAACAAATGTTTTCCATTTTATTCTAAATCACCTGTTAGTATCTTTTCAGTGTGCTAGTAAAGCTGTCTCTTCAAGTGATTCTTCCTTCTGAAGGAAAAGGAAATTGTGTTTTATGGGAGCTTTTCATTCACTTTAAGCATCTCATTTGAATAAACACATTCCCATTGAGCACTCTTGAAACTGTTCACCTCATCTGCATGTGATGGGTAGTCTAGTCTTCCATTTGAAATATGACAGCCAGATCTAAATTGCCTACTTAGAAGCTACAAATGATAATTAAGGAGAAAGCATCTAACTTTTTGAGCTTTACATCTATCTTTCTTTGGAAAAGGCCTCTGCTAATGTTAGCACATTTCTGTGCCAGTCTGTACTATCCTTCTATTTTTTGTCATCCATTTGTAGTAAATCTTGCTTCAGAATTCAGTGAAAAACATCCTGGCTGAAAGATTATAAATGTCTGTGATGGCTGGGAGACTGAGAGCTGCTGATAAATAGAAACTCTTTCAACTAAGTAGTTGCCTGCAGTGCTGACTTTCAGGCAACTATGGCCGGCTTTCCTCCCAGACTTCTTGGGAGGTTGGAGATAGGAAGGAATAAAGTCACTGAGTCAGCTAAACTCCTTAAGGTTTGTGTTTTATTTTGGATGTCTTCACCTTACAGAAGATGCCACTTCTGCAAAACCAAACTGTGACCTCATAAACCTCCTCTGGGTAGACAGGAGCAAAAGCACGCTGGCAGGAGTTGTGCACTGCCTTCAGGTGTGCCCTGTGCCAAAATGTAGAAGCCCCAGTTCCCAGGCAGATTTGGCAGAGCTCCTGGGAAGGTGAGAGGTGCTGGTAAAACTTTGCATGACCCATTCCAGCTTAATGAAGGGAGAAATCTCCACCCTGGAACTTCTTAAAACAAAACTTGGTGCTTTTGAGAAGCTGCTTTTTTACAAGCAGGAGTTGCAGGGATGATTGGGTAGAGTTCAGAAGACCACAAGCTGTGTCACAGTGGTGCCCTCTGGATCTGCCATACGCTGTTTCATGAAAGCCGCATTAGTTTAGTCCCTTCTCTTGCCAAACTGTGACCACCTCATCTAGCACTACAGATCTGGGGTTAACAGGTGAACTGATGAGGAAGAATGTTTAATAATACATCAGCAAAGCTGGAGATTTTCACCCATATCCCTGTTATATAAACTGGCTCTGTAGGATGGGCACTGAGGGCTCAGTCATGGCTTTAATTATCTTCCACAACTGTTTCAAACCCTGATCTCAGCAGTGCTTTTAATACCTAATTTTGACCTCTTAATGAATAATTTGCCTAACCAGGACTTCAACGTTTTAACTACTATGAGTGGAAACTGGAAATTGTGTGAATGAGGAAGGTCTACTTGCATCCTGCTGAGTAAAATTCAGGAAATCCTTCAGGTTACAAACGTCTCTGATTGTGACACCTTCACAAAGTATCTTCATATTTAATGTGACTTATTGATGCAAACTGAAGCATTAAGATATATTTTTAACTAGGAAATAAACTTTTTTTCTCAGTTGTGATTTTTACATTCTGGTAATTTATAGGGCTGTCCAGAAAATTGCAGCTCGATTTTTCAAATCTTTTTTATTTCCCCGATGGAAAGCCAATTAAAAGATTTTATGCCATTTTGACGTGAATGCAAGAACTTTGTGACCTATTTGAAGTATGGCCCCAGCACTTCCCTGGCAGTGAAAGCATCAGAGACCTTGGTCAAGTCTCTGTACTGAAGCAAGTCTGGAAGCAACCTGAACATGGAGCTTGTAAAGCCAAACTGATCACTGATCAATGAGCTGTTGGTTTAGTTAGAGGTGTTTGCTCTTAGATTTTCTCCTGGGCTGGGGAAAAGGTGTCCAGGTCTGCAGAATAAGTACATTTCTTTTCAGCTGTGAGTGAACATAGTTTGTAATAGGAAAGAATACTTCACATTTTTGTGACTGGCTCTAGTGATTAGAGAGTGAATCCCGTAGTTCAGAGCTCTGATGTGATTTTTGCTTGCTTGTGCATAGCTACAGGCTACTGAAGTAATTAAAAACTGAAAATCAGTGTTCTCCCATGTCCACGAGTCTTCAAGGACCACACTGGCTCTGGGGATACTGTGTTTAGACACAGAGAACAGTAGAATGGGAGAAAATGGGCTTTTTTTACTTGGACAGCTGTAGTCTGTAGTAACAGCTGTCCATGAGTACAATGTACAATGTAATTCCTGTTGTCAGCATTCGATGGAGTTATTGCTGGTTTGATTAAAACAGATAAAAATAAGGATGGCTTTGTGACTTTTCTAGTTTTGAGGGCCTCCTTCTGACCCCAGTTACAATCTCCAAAATCCACTTTGTAGAAATCTTCAAGTTTGGCAACTTGACCAAAGAAAGGTTGTTACTGCCAGTTTGCACTTTCGGAATTGTGGATAAAGGCAAATGCCCTTTTCTCACAAGTGAGGGACCAGAGATGCTTCCAGTCACCCTTTGTTCCTGCATGGGATCTATAGAAAACCACCAGAAATCTGATAAAACTGCATCTTCCGCTTCTCTTTGAGGCTGACCTGTGCACGGGGTCCTCAGCACAACTGCATTATTGAAGCAAGAGACCACCCACCACTTACACAATTTCGTGTCTGGTCTGGATGGCTTGGCTTCTGGGTCAAACTGTTTTGTAAACAGCCAAGAAGCTGCAGCCCAAGGGTGGCAAAGTCTCTGCTCATTCCTGCCGCTGGTGTGTTGGGCTGTGCACAGGGATTCAGTGCTTGAGGAGGAGGAGGAGGATTTGTAAAACCAGGAAGTCTCCAGTTAATTGCACAACCAAGGACAAGCTGATGGGTCCAGGCAGTATTTTTGTGATGGGGCAGCAGCTATGCAGACAAGATGACTTCTCCAGATGTTGAGGTCATCTCAGTTGCTGCTATCATCAGTGTTCTTCTGCTTCTACTTTGTAGTTTTTAATCCCTTAAAACTTGAAAAAAACCCATCCTTGAGTGCTGAACTGGGGCCATAGAGGAGGCTTGTCTTGCTTTGCAGCTCTTCAGACTGGTCAGTTCTTGTTTTCTTGTCCATGTACAAACATTGCAGGAGCATAGAGCTCATGGCAGCTGGAGAGGGAAGGAAAGTGGTAGCAACTTTCTGGAGATGGTGTCTGCTGCAGATAAGGGAGAACACTTTCTTAAAACTTTGTTAAATTGTAGAGCTTTTATTCTGCCACTCAAAAATTGGATTTTTGATGAATTTGGATGGTCCAGTTGATACAGACTGGCTGATTTTTCTTCACAGAGGCTATATTTTATGCTTAACACTCTTCTAGTGCCAGAAAAATTCTTCATTAATTCTTTAGGCCAAATTTGTTCTTAAAGTGGAAGTCGCTTTTGGATTTGTTAATGTATGCAGCTTTTTCATAATTTGAATTTTTAATATATATTCATGAATAGTCTCTGTGGTATTGTGCAGCGATGGTGTTTTATCTGTGCCTGCCACAAAGGCTTTTCCTGAAAGTCAGACTTCAGGCAACTTCCCTTGCAAATTTATTTTTGCACATTTTCATGCTGTCAGTACAGAAGCAACCGAAGCAGCCACCCTTCGGCTTGGCTTTGTTTGGCATTTGATCCCATGCCCTGGGTGGCACGTGGTAACCCAGCTGGGGGACAGTCAAACACATGCCCTTCCCCTTTTCCCTGCTCCAAAATGTGCATTTGCTGTGCAGGGGCCCTCAAGGTTTCCCCAGGACTGTAGGGAATGGGATACGTAGGATGTCTTTGGTCTCCTCTCACACCTGGATTCTACATTAATTTATTTGCCAGGAGATTAATGCAATATTTTTCGTTCAGTAGACTCCGGAGAGGATGTGCATGCAACCCCATGCAGCACAGCCCCACTCACTGCCTATCCTCTCTGGAGTCACACTTCCTGGTCTGTTCAGGATGCAGAGGTGCTGGCAATTTGTCCGCAGGTCCATTGGCAGACCCTCAGGTCTCCTTGGCTCCTGCCCTATGCACTACTCAGCCTGTTCTGGAGCCCACCAGCTACCTGAGAAAAGGATTTGTCATATCCTTCCAATGTACATACTGTGACTGGGAGTTTCATTGGAGTCATGCCGTAAAATTCTACAGGGAACTTAATGTGATTTCTTTAAGTACATTAAGACAACATACTTGAGAAAATTATAGTTAAATACAATGTTGAAATACAGCATAAAGGAGTAAACGTTGCTGCATCTCCTGTAATTGCTCTTGTATTTATCTCAGTTGGTCTTGGGGGTGAAATTGCTGCTTTCAGGGTTTATAGATCTGGATGAAAATGTATGTGAACATTGCTTGTCACAGGGTGAAGCATTTATGCTTTCAGGTGGTTCTGGCTGAACACCAGGTGATGCCCAAGAATCTGGAATACTTTCACATGGAGTTCATAGCCCATTTGATGGTGGAAGGGAAGGTGACCTGGAGGAGGTGTGAGCAGCTGCAGAATGTGTTGGGGTGCAGGAACGGGGGATCAGCAGTCCCACATTGCTCCATACAGAAACACTGTCCAGGGATTTGATACATCCTCTTCTCAAAAATGGTCTTACTATATTCAATTACTTTTTTAGGCCTTTTCTTCATGATTTCTACTGCTTGTGTTTTGTCTGTAGATGTTTTGATTTCTGTAGATCTTTCTCCAAATGGAAGCTTTTTTTTGGCTCTGACAGGAGCTTCTTAGTTTGGAAGCTGTTTCCTGTGGCTGTCGAGAGGAGAGGGCAGCAAGAGGGACATGAGAGCTATGGGTTCAGCCAGGATATCATGATGGGACCAGGTAACATTGGATAGTTATTTATGTGGTGATGCAAACGTATGCCAGTGGCATTTCCAGGTCCTATAATTTGCTTTGTTCCATGAACATGACAGCTTTTTTTGAAGATAATTAAGGGTTACCTTCCTTCGGAGATAGTAGCAAAGCTTCCCAGAGACTAGAAGGCAGTTTGGCCCAAGAAAATAGCTCAGCAAAGGGAAATCAGAGCGTAATGGTACCGGTACCGGTCTGTACCACAAAGAACTTAAGTGCCCAATCTGGGAAGGTATTTGGGTTGTAAAGACTGGTGGAGCATGTCTTTGAGCACTGTGCTCTGCTTGCACAACAAGGAAAAGCATGTGTTCCTGAGAAGAGCTGTGAAATTATCTTGGGAGATAAATCTGGGTCTTGGATGTAGGCTTGGAAGTGGGGTTGTGATCACCCACTCAGCTTTCCGAGCATTCCTGGCAGCATGTGTTCTATAATGAGCCTTTTTTTGTTGGTTTTTTGGTGCTACGATGGAGTAGTAGGGTTTGCATTCCTGCTGCATGCACAGTCTGGGGAGGCTCATTCCTATGGCTGGCATGAGTCCAGATGTTTCTTCCCCCTCGGGGTGTTGTGCAGGCTGTTTCCCAAGAGCTCTGTGCACGCAGTCACTGGGAGCGGGTCCTGCAGGAGGGGTCTCAAGCTGGGGGTGTGGCACAGGTGCCTTCTCCCCACGACCAGTGTTGTCCCTGTTCCAATGTCTTCAATCCTCAAAAGGGTTGTGTAGCTTCTCTTCCTGGAGGCCTGAGCACCTCAGGGGTTCTCAGACTCACTGTCTTAACAGGAGAAATGAAATGAGGGGGAGAGGGATGGAGCAATGCAGCAGAGGGACCCATGTGGTACGCAGCTCTGGGTAGGCATCATGGTGAACCTGCTCTGAGCTGCCTGCACTGGGGGAATTGCCCCTGTCCCAGTGCAGCAGAGAGTGTGGTGTGCTGGGACAGCAGCTGTGCCTGGCATCTTGTCCTGATAAACCAGTAATGTAGGAAAATGGTGCTGGCCAAACATCTGCAGCCCAGCTATGTGCTAGTGAGGGCTGGGAACCTCTCAAGCTGAGAAATTGGAAGTATGAGGAGGGAAATATTTTCCATTATTTTGACTGGACATAAACCAGAAGAGAGTGCAGGTTGCTACAGCTTTCCTGGTTAGCTTCCCAGCAGCACCTTCTGGGGGCTTTTTTGGTCATGCTGCTCTGGACATGGATTTGGATGGGTATAAGCCACTAAAGTCAACTGTGACAAAGGGGAGATCTTTAGGATGTTCAAATGTCCAGGATAGGAGCTAGGAATAAATGTTTGCAAGATGATGTATGTATTTGTGTTAAATGACTGGTAGTGTTGAATAATTCTAGGGTGATGTGGGGTTTGGAATTTATTTTTTTGTAATAAATGGAAAGGTTTTATTGAGCAGACAAAAGTTCGAAGTGAAATATTTTCAAATACTCTTTGATCAGCCAACTCTATTCTGTCTTCCTCTATAAAGGAAAGAAACAAAAGACCAGGCTTGGATTGTGGAGTCAGATGGTGAATTTTAATTTTGCTTTCTGTCTCCAGAGAGAAGTGAACTGATTTTGTAGGGGCAGGTATGTGGTAGAAACAAATGTGCTGCTGCTCTGTAGGGCAGGAGGGCACTGAAGGCACCTTTGCGTGCTGGGGAGTGTGGAAAGGTGTTGTTTATTGGGACAGCTGGTAGAGTGAGGTATGGAAAACTGCTGGGATAGTTAGGAAGGATGAATAAGCACCTCACAGTTTTGAAAGATGGTGATATATGCAGGCAGCACTGGGATGTGCATCATGGCAGATGGGCAATGAAAAGGTAAGGGATGGGAATGCTTGAGTAAGTGGTAATTTCTTCATCTTGGGGAAAAGAGCTGTTGGAGAGCAGCTTGGGGTGAGAAACAGTCTTGTCATTGTTAGCAAAAGGGTAGAAACCTCTGATTTTACCAGAAGAGCACAGGTGCAAAAGGGCCAGGGAGCAGTCACCTCCATGGTAGCTGCTGTCCTGCTGCTGGGCAAACCCCATCTCATCCCCACAGTTGTCCAGGGCTTGAGTAACATCTCAGCTATTTGACTTTGAAGGGCTGGAGAGAAGTTCAGCATTAATGGCTTCAGGGTGTTCAAATGTGGTATTAACACACTGTCTGCCTGAGACTAACTTCAGCAGCTCCTGGATGCCTGGGTGCAAAGATACAGATCCTATGGGAATTGGTGGATAATGGTTTTGATGCTGCAGGGTCCCCCCACTCACAGGTTTGTCCTTGGAGAGCAGATCTGGGGGGAGAAGGAAGAGGAGAAAGCTGCAAAGCTCTCTCCATCCATCCTCCCGAAGGCTGGAAGGAAGCCTGTTTCTTGCTGTGTGAGCAGCCTTGCAGATAGCCAGGATTGAGCGCCAAGCATTCAGGAATGCCAAGCTTTGGGGGAAGCATTCTTTGCAGTGAGAAGAACAGGCTGTGAAGAGTGTTGAAAGAGTCAGTGGACCCCAATTTCATTAAAGAAAAGACTTTGCATTTGCAGGCAGATTTCTACTTTCACCTGACTATTAGAGATGACTTTCAAAGTGGTTTTCTTAATGCAGGTAATATCTCTAGAGAGGTTTTACAGGAATGATGAGCTCTGCTGTGTGAGGAAAGGCTCCCATTTGTTTGTGTTCTCCTACTAAACCTACAAAAATTCCGTATTTGGCACCTCAGAAAGGTAAATTTGCCCAGGGACTGGCTGGCTGGAGGCACTGGTGTCAAAGCACACCAGCATTGTCCTCTGAAATGAGGAAACTCCAATGTTTTCAGGGCTAACTAAAAGAAATGCCTTTATTGTGTATCCCAGAGAAAGGAAGATGTAAACCCTTGTCACGTTTTTGTGCCTCAACAGAGCAGTTTGACTTGCTGAGGGACTCTATGCATGTCAGCATTTCACTACTGTATTTTGAAATTTCATTTTCACCTCATTTTGGAGATTATCAGCCAAGATAAACATTTCTCATGAAACCCCTCCACAAGCACTACAGCAATAACTCATTTCTAGTGATGTATTTCTCTCAGGGATTTGCAGACAGTAAAGACAATTGACAGTTTGACTACCAGAAACAAGTTGGGGGGAAGTACAGCCCAATGAAAAATAATAGATCTCTGGGTTTTTGCAAGCACGTGTGTGGGTGTTGCAGATTTTGTTCCAGCATGTTGTAGACAGGTTGGAGGGTGGATTACAAGATGCTGTTTTCAGAAAATAGGACAACCTGCCAAAACAGAGAGCTTTTTTTTGCCTGTTTTTCACTAGATTCTAGTAAAGGAATGGAGAAACACTAACCCCCATTGAGAATTTTTGGAAGCAGAGCTTTATCTGTTATTTATTAATCCACACACTGATCAAAGCCCAGGAGAGGAAATCTGTGCTGGTTCATCAATAACATTTGAGCACATTCTGGTGTTAATTGCGTGTTCTGTTGGCTTCAAGTCTAAGCCCTGTGTGCATTGTTGAAGGGGGTGAATCAGACAAGATTAGATCACCCATCCTTCTGCTTGGGCTCTTCTGTGTCTGCTTGTGGAGTGAGACAGGTCTTTGGGGCAGTTGGCTCTGATGATTTTCATGCTTAAGGATCATCAGGGGAACTAAGCTGCTCCAAAAAATGGTGGGCTATGATTAGAAGAAAGCTGTGGCTTGAACGTTGTACTGAGGAAGTTCAGGAAGAAAAGGCAACTTCACATTCACATGGGGAGAGCGCAACTTCTTCTCCCCCATGCGCACGTAACAGCTGTAGCTTTGTTCAATGTGCCTGGCTTCATGTATTGTTTTCAGAGCAAGGGTAATTAGTGCCTGAAAATATAACTGCTCTTTGCTATTGTGGAACAATGTAAAAATCCCTTTTTTCACTGTAAAACATTCCTGCCTTCTTTTGATCTTGTCAAACTAGACAATACAGCTGTCTTGTCATCATATTTCCCACGGCAATGGAAAGTTTACCAAGTGGTGGAAGAAACCTCAGAAGCCCCTAATTACTGTGACTTCATCAGTGAAATTTGACTGCCTTTGATGGACTTGCCTCAGATTGAAGTGAATTTGAGAAAATTTGGGCCTGGACAGCTTGGCCATGGCAGTTGCTGTTAACAAAGGGGATGGTGCCGGTAACAATGGGCAGCGAGGATGACCTTAGTGCAGCTCTGCTGAGTGTGGGGTGCAAGGTCACATTCCAAAGTCAGGAGCTTTACTTCTGAATTAATAGCAATACCCAGGGCAGTACAAGGCAAAAAATCCCTGGGGGGGAAAGGTTTCCCTAATTAAGTAAATTTGTTACTGTTGTGTTCCTTATTTGCATTGTCCATCAGTCAGTGAAAATCACTCCTGTTAATGCAGCCTAACAAATGTTAACAATGAAAGTGCAGAGCATGTGATGGCAAAGAGTCACTCTTGGAGCTCCTGATTTTGTTTAGCAAATAGAGAGTCAAAGGTGGAACGGAGGGGTGGTGCTGGAAATTGGAAAAGCAGCAGAAGGAAGACACCGGCCAAGGGTGACTTGAAGGAAAAGGTGGGGTGTAAACAATGAGAGATAAGAGAAGATGAAAGAAGAGTAAGAGAGGAAGTAAGAGACAGAACAGGTAGAATTATATCAAAAGTGGGTGGCAGAGGAGAACAGGTAGAATTATATCAAAAGTGGGCGGCAGAGGCAATTGATGTTTTGTGAGTCATCACCAAACCATCCTGCCCCCAGAAAGGCTGACTCAGCAACATCAGTGGAAAAAAAAAATCAGTTTTCTCTCAAAGATGCCACTCCAGATCAAAGAAGTTTCAATTAGTGAAACTGAATTTTCTGTCACTGATCCTCCCTGCCTAAAGAAACTTTTCAGCTGTATGATGTAAAGTCAGCATCCACCCTAACCACTGCAGGGCTTGGCTCCCTCACTTCTCTTCCCTGCCACATCTCCTCTTCCCAGGTCTGAATCATGGTCTGTTTTGGGGCCCTTTGCGCAACAGAGATCTCAGTTCTTTTGGCAGAGGTGAGGTGTACACAAGGGGTACCAATTACTGCACATCCTCTTAGAGGCCAAGAAAATCTAAAATGAAGAGCAAGTGAATAAAAATAACTTGATGGAAGAAGGTTTCTGTGATCTCGTATCCCTGACAGTGGCCTGGCCACAAAAGCAGTGCTGGGAAGGTACAAGTGTGGTGTTAATATATGAACATTTTTTTCTGGCTTATGATTCAGAAATAAGGTGCAGTCAGGAAAACAGAGAATAGAAAAGGAAAATGGTCTCAGTTGCTTCACAAGGTTTTGTAAAGGCTGGTGGTTGTTAATGATGAGACTGGGCAGTGTTGACTGTGGACAGTCAGAGGGGCAGTGGTGGGCAGCAACTTCCAGTCTGAATCTTGATAGAAATATTCCCTAAGTTATTTCCTCTGTGGTATGCACAGGAGTTTGAGCTGCTACTTGCAACACCGGGTGTTGTCCAGTGTGCATTTCAGGACTCCTGGGGAGGGGGAAAAAACTCCACTATGAAGACATGTTGAACACAATAAAATGCATGCAGAATTGCCTTGTTCTTCTTTCTCTTTTCCCCAAAGCACTTGGATTATATTTAATGTAGCTCAGCCCAATTTCACAGTGCTTGTGCAAGTGATGTGAGAGGAGGTGGTAACAAAACCATAGAGCTCCCCCCACTGCACCAAAGCCTGGTTTTGCTGGACTCAGTTGGAGAAACAGATCCCACATCCTGCAGCAGGGCCCTAAAACAGCAGCCATGGTACCTGAGTGCGGCCCTTCAAACACAGCAAATGTCATGAGTTATTGAAGAACCAGAAATTTAGAGGTTTGGACCAGCAACAACAACCAGCCAAAAAAAACCCTCCTAGCCTTGACTGCTGAGTTGCAGTGTGGGCTGACAAGGAGATCCTTGGTCTGCTAGTGGGCGAGAGCAGACAGCAGTGCCCATCTCTGGCTCTGCACAGCATTGCTGGTGTCCTTCCCGCCCCCGACTGCAACTCCATGGGCTGGGTGGGATGTGAAACCTGGCTTGAACTTCGCCTTGAGCCCCGATGAGGCCTGTGAGGACAGCCTCTGGCTGCACAGCACTGCATTCCCCTGGGGAAGAAGGGATGGGCCACCTTTCTTAACTGATCCAGAGCCCCACAGAGCCTTCCGCAGGTTTCGAGGTGCTTTGAAACACAATTTCATTCTGTGTCAATGCAGCACCCAAGCAGCTGTGCAGAGGAAAGCAGAGAAAGCTGCCTTTTTAGACCATGCAAGTCATGCATTTCAAATCTTTCCATTGTCGTGGTGATGGCTAAAACAATACCACTTTCTCTCCAGACTACAAAATCGGCATGACAGGCACTAGGAAGTCTTACTTCTCCTTTTATCCCCCAATTTTAGAAAAGAACAATAAGCCCTGATGAGAAATGTGTGTGTGGTGATGCCAGGAAACAGTGAAGTCAGGAAACTGATCATGAGCATTAGGATCTCTCTCATGTGTTGAGATTTCATCAGGCTTTGCTGGCTTTATGCAGGAAAGGTGATTCAGCCACTGCTCATCTCTGCAATCTGGGCAGACTTGGTTTTTGTTTTCATCCCACCACTACTACAATGACAGGGAATAAAATTTCTGAGGCAGATAACGGGCATTATTCATCAGCCACTAGTGAAAAGGTCCTGCCTGCATGTTTGGGTACATTTAGTCTGGACAGCAAAAGCAAAAAGTCATCCAGTCCTCCAGTGTCCATTAACCTGTCTTCTGTGATTTCTGCTGTGGGTACTTCGTTTTCCTCTGGGGAATTAACTTTTTATTTAGCCAAATATAGTTATGGCTGCTGCTGCCATTGGCTTGCTGTTGCACACATTGACTGCCCTTGAGCAGAGGAATGTCTCCCAGAAGGCCTAATCTTTTCTCAGCACCAGATCATCAGTTCTTTAATTGCTGCTGGCTTCGTCCCCTCCACTCACCCTGTGCAGAGCAGAACAACGTGATCCCTCATTGGGCTCCATGTCCCCACTGATGTGAATCTAGGCCATGCAACAGGACCTGCCAAAATGACCCCTCCATGTATCCTCTTTCTTTTTCTGAAACAGAAATTTAAATTATTACAGAAAAAAAAGGGTCTTGCAGGAGCTTCCAGACAGAACTACAAATATGTTAGCTCAGTCACTGATGAACAGTGCGTGAGTATAAAGTTAGGGCTTAGATTGCTTAAACCAGGGCATGTAGACTTTTTCTTTGATCCAAGTTGTGTATTTCTGCTGCAGCTTGATTTTAAAGGCCTTTAATGTAGAAGCACTCTGTGGCTTGCAGCTGTGTGGGCTAATAGCCACAGGTAGTTCTGCACTAGACCGTTTCATGCAAGGAATTTGTGAACGTCCAAACATGGATATCCCATGGGCTTAGTACTGAGGATAAGACCTGTTTTCTGCTGCCTGGATTGTAAGAATTCAAGAACCAAATTGTTTCTCATGTTATCCTTTTTCAGTTGTTGCCATGGTAAAACCCCAGAGAGGATGGGGAGGGTTGTACCAAACCACTGGAACATAAACTCTTCTCTGTGATTGATTAAAAGATGTGTTCATGTGCTCAGTCTCACCTTGGCACTCACAGGGAAGTAACCTCACATGTACAAGCAGCTCTGACGAGCACAGCCCACAGCTGCCAGTTATTCACAGGGATCAATGTACATCAGGAATGAGACAGAGGAAATATATTCCTCTTTATTCAGATAACAGTTTCCATTTTCTTTACCTCACCTGCTGCTCTTTGGGATGTTTTCCAGGTTGCATCAAGTGAATTTTGAGGCTCCCACTTGTGAAGGCAAGCGCCGGGAAACGCTTGCCTTGATAGGGGACTTCTCCTCTTCGGCGGAGTTCTTCGTCACCATTGCGGTCTTTGCCTTCCTCTACTCACTGGCTGCCACCGTGGTTTATATCTTCTTCCAGAACAAGTACCGTGAAAACAACAGAGGGCCTTTAATTGTAAGTGTTTACAGCATTTGCAGTGTTTTCAAGAGTAGGTCTTCACCTCTTGCTTTTTTGGTTATTGAGGTTTTCTCATGGTCTGGGAGATCCAGGTGTCTCACTGCCCAAAGCATCTCTACATTCACCTGCTTTTTTATCTTAATGGTGATTTAATATTTTAACACCAAGCGTAATGGAGACCCTATGTGGGAGGAGTTTAGTCCTGTATGTACTTATGAAATTCTGTGGTTCTCTCCCACTGCCCACAGTGATGATGATCACACAAATAATGAACATGGAGCTGAGTGGTAGCAGGATTGGGTTCTCAGCCCTATGTCTGTGACAGCAGAGCTTCATTGGTGGGGAAAAAAGGGAAGAGGAGATCTTAGGCATTGTCCTAGCAGACAGATGAAACCATGCCCCTGATGAAAGCCTAGCCAGGGAGATTGCTTATTGCTAGTTACTGCAGGGTTAAGCCAAATTATTTTGCTTTGGAGAATTATGTGGCAGTTTTTCTAGCACGACACTGAGCTCCCAGCATGTTTGTGTCTCCACACTGGTTTATCAGCCTTCCGGTTACTGTTGTCTGCACCCATCAAGCTGTGGCTGTTCATGCCTTTATTTTTCTTTTTACTGATTCCTGAAGGCTTGTGATAAAAAGCAAGTGCTGCTGTGCATATATTTTCTCATAAATTGAGACTGTAAAGCCAGTGAGGGCTGTTTTGGTCCCGGTGTCTGTTGTCTGTCAGTGCATCGTGGCCCATGGTGCACCCCATGGTCTTGCTGGGCTGCCAAGCACTGGGTGCTGACCCTCAGCTGCATTTGGGTCAGGTCTCCGTGGGCTGTAGGGTTGCAGCAAGATCTCCCTTTCATGGACAACCCTCTCCCTCATGACTGCAAGGAGAAGGTTACTAAGGGAGAGAAAATACTTCTCTGAAGTCTTGGTGTGAAGGTGGGGGGAGTTTATCAAAGACCCATGTAAGGAAAAAGTTAGTTCTGGATTTCAGAAAAATCTGAAGTTTATGACTGACAGAAACCAGACGTTTTGCTGAGACTTAAGTGGCTAAAAGCCACCAGTAAAGTATCTCAGAAATATCCAGCAGGAAAAAAAAAAAATTGCCGGTGCAGAAAAGCTGAATCTATTAAAGGAAATAATTACAATAACAGCAAAAGATTAAACTGTAGGAAGGTAAACTTAGCATCATGGGGGTTTGAGGGACAGATTTTCCTGCTGCAAAGACATGTGAACTGTTTTCTTTGAGTTTGCATAATTCAAAACTGTTGAACTTTTACCAAAAAAAATTCTCTTTCCATGTCAAAGGAAATGAATCCTCTCATTTGGGGGTTCTTGGGACCTTTCCTGTCCTAGAAAATGGTGAGAAAATATGAGGATCCTCACAGAGGAGACGAAGAACAGGCAGAACAAGAGGGACCCTACAGAAAGAGTAAATAAATAAAGTGCCTTGCTTCTTCTCGGTATCACATTAGATCTCCTTTCAAACTGTCTCATCAAAGGATTAGTTACAGAATTCTGCCATCTTAATTTTCTTGCGGAGAATAATTCTTGCTTTTGACCAGCCACATTATCCTCTGTAGCAATAGAAAAAGGAAAGAGAAACAATAGTACTGATATGTCACATTATGATGTGGCCACTTGCCTTTGTCCAGGACTTCCCTGAAACAGCTGCTGCCGTCATGTCTGTCACAGGATGCACGGCACAATCCACTACAGCATTAGCGTCACATTAACCTAATTTGTTCTGTGTAATGGATTGTAATTGAATCTGCAGGTTAAATTTAACCACTGTCTGTTACCAAAGCCTCTGTTTGTGATTCCCCAGTATTTAAACCAAGGCTATATGACCTTATTTGTTCAGAATATAAAGATGCTTTTGAGTTTGTCGTACAGCAAATGCAGCTCCTGCTGGTGAGTGGTTCTGGGAAGTGGCTGAGGGTTATGATCAGGTTATGCCTGCCAGGTGGAGAGTCCCATCTTCCCCAGCCAAATGCTCCTGCAGCTCCTGTGCACTGCAACCTCTGTTGTATTTGGTATTTTTAGAAAAAAAGAACCTTTTTTGCCTGGAGCACATCCTTGCTGGCATCCCTGGACACTGTCCAGTGCAATGATTGCAGCACCACAGCCTGACTGAGGACAGGTCCCTCTGTGCAGTGGAGTTGTAGGGAAAATGCAGAGGCCCAGCCAGAGAAAAAGCTGGCAGCTGTAGCCAGGAGGAATTCAGGGATCAAGGAAAAAGAAAACTTGGAGTGAAAAGCAGCTTCTCAGGGCTGCAGTGCTCACCTAAGGGGTGTCACACGCTCGTTGAAGGAGGCAGGCGATATATCCTCCAGCTCCAAGCAGATGCTGCTCTGAACTGATGTGTATCAGATCAGATGTGTGAGTATGTTTCATCCCTGAGATTCTTCCTTCCAAAGAAAAGTGCTGCAGAAGTCTGTGGTGCAGCAGCAGTCCCCAGCACGTGTTGGTGCAGGAGGCAGGGCAGCCCTCACTGTTTCATAGCCAGGCAGGATCAGTGCATCGGGCACCATTTCCAGACTACCATTTTTTTCCTTCTTAGTGAAGAGTTTGAAGATGATAGTTTCATCCATCCTTGCTTCTGCTGCAGATCACATCCTTGCTTCTGCTGGTCACAATTCCATAGTTAAAACCATTCCTGTTTTAAGCCTTGTACTTCCTCTTGGCTTCATACTTTCTCAGTCTGGGATGACATCTGCCTTTAAGCAGCACCCTCTCAGAAGCTGCCTTTTCTCCTGGCAAATTTTCAGGATTTGAAAAATGAGTATGACAGGAGAAATTGAGAGAGGGAAAAAACCCCTTTCACTTGAAATTTTTTAATATTTTTTTCAAAAAGCCCCTGCATAGGCAGTCAGAACACCATCAATGCGTTACCAAATTGCAGAAGCCTGACTGGGTGCAGAAGAATGATTATAAGGAATTTAATGACCATTAAGTCACAAGAAACTTGCAGGGAAAATTTCAGTCACAAATGTTTTAAGTTTACTTTGTTTATACAGATACAGGGAGGTGAACTGCATGTGCTGAGATCTCAGTGAAGCATCACTTCAACTGTGGAAAAATATTTTAGCATTCAGTGTGGAGTGAGGCATGACAGCAAGGAAATATTTCCAGTGGGAGAAGCAGTTAACTCCTTCCCTGGCTGTTTGGCTGGCAGCAGTGTGTTTATTCACTAGCAGTAGGCCATTTCTGTTGCTAACATTGCCTGTCAGGTTTTGGGGATAAAAGTCTTCCTTTTGTTTGCACAGGGCCCTGGTTGTGTTACTCATCCATTCCCACAGGCATCAGTGAGTCCTTGCACTTTGCACCCTCTGCTTCCCTTGCTGGCTCCCTGAGGGATCATCTGAGGGGGTTCATACAGGTAGATGAACCTAAGAGAGGACCTTAGATTCCCAGTTTCTGAGGGAACAAGGAGCAAGTTCCCGGGGATTCAATACCTCATAGATACGTGCTGTGTGTTTCTGAGCTCTGCAAACCACGGCTGTGATTTTCATTCTGTTGTGAAGTCCCACATGGTGCACGTGTGCAGCGAGGAGCTGGGGGCTCACCTTGGTGGGTACAACGAGGGCAAGGCAGCTTCTCCAGCGACTAACTAGTGCTCAAGAGCCAGAAACGTTTAAAGGAAATTAATTGGAGGTGGTGACTTAGATTTTAAAGAACATGATGTACAAAATGCCACCAGTTTTCAGTATATCCCCATCTCTCAGACCAAACCAACCTAACCTGGCTTCCACTCATTTAACACCACATACCCAGGAGGCACTGCTGGTTTGTGGTGAGAACAGAGATGAGCTGCACCCTGGGACTGCCAGCCCAGGCACCTGTGTTGATGCTCTGCTTCAGGTCTATATATTTGGACCTTCTTGCAAGCAGAGAGTAAGCAACCCAGCTGTGCTGAAGTTTTAGGGGATAGGGGATAGGATGCTTCCATATGTCTCTCAGAAAATGAAGAATAGTCACAGTCCAAGTGTATTAGTCCCCATCACTCAGACTTCTTACTTCTCCTATGGTTTCTTTACTCCATATGTGCTCCATTTAAAATCCACGTGCTGACAACCCTAAGTGCCTTCAGGTTTGTCTTTGGGAAGTTATGCTTGGCCATGAGAAATTCCTTGCATTCATGTATAAATATAAATCACTTTATTAATATTCCAATCAATTAATATAAAAGCATGAAATTATTCAAGAAATAATTCAAGAAATAATAAGTAAGAAATAAAGAATATGTCAGCCAAGAAAGGTGACTGACATAGCCCTGAAAAGAGATAGTTCATTTTTATAGTGATTACTTAATAATCTCATTCTTATGGTTCATAAAGATGCTTACATCTTAAGAAGATGAGATCTTTCCTTTGCATCTGGAGTCCCGTGAATAATCACATTATGCAGAAAGGCATTTGGTTCCTTACATATGTTGCAGATCGAGTGAATTAAGTACACCCTGGTCTGCCCTTTGGACACCTCTTTGATGAAATATGTTGTGCTTCCTCAACTGTGTCCAGCTGTTTAGAAAATAGAGAGGAAAAGAATAAAGAGCGATCTATAAAAACAAAGACTGAAATGCAAAGAAATATTCAGGTTCTTCCTAATTTCATTTTTCAGCTGTAAAGGATTCAAAGAGCTGTTTCAGCCTGCTGTTCTCATCTCCTTTTGAAGCACAAGCCAGGGTGACCTTGCTGTACATGCTGGTGCCTCCCAAAGGGCTCTGCACTTCCCTGCCAGAAGCAAGCTTGTAAGGCCTTACACTATTGCAAGAAGCATGTAATTCTTTCAAAGCTTCATTCGGCTGAAAATCTGGGGTGGGACCTCATTCAAACCAAAAATGAGCTAAAATGCCATTGTAGGAAGCCATTTGCTGCCTGTGGCAATCTGCTCTTGGCCGCTTTCCGGGCTGTGGCTCTTGCTGGGGTAGTTCCTGAATTTTTAGGTTGGTTGTGACTGTGTAAGCAAATCCTCTGAGTGGTTTGCCTTTGCTGTGTAAAGAAATTTCCCTCTGCCCCTGTGTGGCTGGCCATGAAACCTGTTGGCAGTGCTAGACAGGTTCTGACTGGGAGGGTTTATGGACTTCAGCATTTGAGGAGTTGCTCCCTTGGATGCTGTAAATGTGTGAGAGGGTTTTCCTGAATGGAAAGGTTTTGTAGCATGAGCCCTACATGGAAGCCAGTTACAAGGCGGCAGCTGCGGCTCTGTGAGGGAGGAAGGATGCCAGGAGCCCTCTGGCCAGGCCAGAGCTGAGGTTTTGCCTGTTTCCAGCCACGACAGCCCAAGACCATCCTGCCAGACTTGGCTGGGAGGGAGAGCAGGGCACTGAGTGCACACAGGCACATGCGTGTCACAGCCTTCAGGGGCTGATGCAGCCACTGACCAGCTTGGAGCAGGTGAAACACATCCCCTTTCTGAGTGAACAAGCAGCTTCTGCAGAGGCTCTTGGCTGGGTGAGGTTGTGCCAGACACTGGGCAATCCAAAACTGTGCTCAGGAGGCTTAACTGACTGTCCCTTTCAAAGAGGGATGTTTTGCGAAAGCCAGTAGCTTGATAGCAAGGAGAAATATTTCAATTATCATGAAAAGAAAAGGCATTCACAGTTCTTTTCTAAAACATATAATATATAAAATTGTTCCAAGTAGGCATTTTTGGCAAAATCAGTAATAAAAAGTTTCAGCTTGAAAAAGGCAGCAAGAATTTTTTTGTTTTGGTTTGGTTTTTTTGGTTTTTTGGGGTTTTTTTTGTTTTTGGGGGGGTTTTTTTGGGGTTTTTTTTTTTTGCACATACTTCAGGATCTTAAAAAATCCCTCCTTGGATACTCAGAGTATTTTAAATTTCAGTTTTTGCCTTTTCTTTACATGTTCCTATTTTCCTTTCTTCCCAAAGGCACCTGTAGGCAGAGTGAAGTATCTCAGCTGAGATGTGAGAAACTTAGCAAATAGGAGTGTAGTGTAATCATACAACAATACACACTGAAAAGATCTGTAGACACTGCTTTAAGAGAGCAGCTACAAAAAATTACTTTGTTCCAAAGCAAAAAAAGACTCATCCGTGCTATAGGGATATTAAACATTGAAATGCAAGATTTGTTTTAGTGTGCAGGCACTCTGGCCTTAATTACCAAGGAGAAATTCCCCAGACAGACATTAAGCCACAGAGCAGCTTAGCCTGAAATTCACTTTTATTTTCAGCATGTCATTATCTTGTAACTCTGTTCCACCCAGAGCTGTGAAAATGTTCAGCCAGAAATGCAAACCCACTTGAAAACAAGAGAGGTTCAAGTTCCAGCCAAAGCTGAAGGTTCACAAAGATTCAAAATAAATAGGAAGATGCAAGATCGCTCTAGTCATAGAATCATACATTTTGTTCCTTGCATTATGCAGAGGCGGCAGAAAAAGTACTCCAACAGCCTGAGTCTGACCGTGTAGCCTTGATGAGGACACCTACTGAAAAAATCCCAGTGTTCCATTAGCCTTTCTGTCCTGTCTCCTTGGGCAGCTGTTGGCCGGCTGTGGACAGGCTGCATGGTTTCCTCTTCGAGTCCCACTGTGCCATCTTTCACTTCTGGCTCAGTGTGTTTCTTGCACCCAGCCAGACTTTACAGTTTTAGGGAGTTCCTCTATACAAGAGCTGATCCTGGCACTCCAGGAACACCCCAGCCTTTCCCCAAGGCGCTGATCTGCTCCGAAATAGGGGAGTTTGTAGCAGAGAGGGCAGGGTTTTAGGCTTTGTGAACACCCTGGCACAGGGGAACAGAGGAAGTCAGGAGAAGGCTGGAGCATGGGGTGTGATGGGGAAGACAAGACCTGAGAAATAACATTAAATACTTCATGCCTTTAGGGCCATCCCCTCAACTGCACAGTGCCGTGGGATGTTCCTAGAAGGACTTACAGCCCAGGAGATGGCCACCAGCAGTCCGAGTGAGGGGCTCATGCAGATGCAGTCGTTTGTGCAATGAGCCTCCCCAACATGGAGTCAGGGCCTGTGAGCTCAACAGCAGGTCTGTGCCTCTGCTGCTGTCACCTGCTTCAAGAACTTTGCTCACTTTTAAAATTTCTCTCTTTTTAGCAAGTTTAATCTCCTGTGTTGCATTAGTTTTAGTCAGTTTGTCTCTGTTTACGTCAAATTTTTACCTGCTGTTCTGCATTTCTTCAATTGGCATTGCCAGTACACTGATTACAGAGCTGGATTTAGCTTGCAAAGGCTCTAAATGTGGTGACATTGGGAGAGGGTTGCTTGTCATTTAAAAAATACATTCCCCAAAACTCTGCTGTGGCCCCATCTCTTGTGTCAGTCAAAACCTGCATGGAGGCTTGGCATCTGGGTTGATAGCATGTCAAACCTCACAGCAAATAAAGAGCATCTCCCATCATCATCCACAGCTCAGCGGATATTTGGTGTTTCTACCAGCTGGAATTTTTAGGAAATGTTTGCAATTGAACTGTTGCCTCTAGGAATCTGTTTCTCAATCACTGCTAAGACATTTGAGATACAAGAATTTCTTTGGCTGGAAATCTCCCTGAGAAGAAGAATTACTCTGGGCTATATGCCTCTGCCCCCATGGAGTCTCTTTGGTGTTAAGAGAGTTGTCAGCTCCTGGGCTTCATGCTCTTCAAGAGAGCCCATTTGGGCAGCATGAAGGAGGTCAAAGGAACTCGGAGCTCAGTGGCAGACACAGGCCTGCAGAAAATAAATTGTTAAAAGAGAAGGATGTATCCTTTGGGAAAGCATCCAAGCACAGTTAATTTAATCCCATCTGCGTCAGTGGAGACATCCTTTGTTCATGGCTTGCTTGTGCAGCAGCTTTATCGACTGGTGCCTCTTCCATCGTGACGGAGGCTGGCACCCTCCGCCCCTGTGGTGCCACGGAGAGCTCTTTCCCCAAATGTCAGGTGTGCTTGTAGATGAGAATGGTGTTTCCTAGGGATTGCTTATTTCTTTGAGAAGCAGCCTGAAACACTGGGTTCTTATGTTTTCCCTTCCTTCCATGCACACCTTTATTTTGCAGGGGGAAGGGGAAGCAGCCCCTTGGGAGGTGGGATATCAAGACGCAGCAATGCAGTTAGTGGTATGTTAGACTTTGGCACCTCTGCCATCTGTTGTGGGCTGACAGATGGGATGAAATATGACAGCAGAAAGGCTCTTCTGTTTTAGCAAGACACAAGAAAGCTTGAAAAATCGCACCTCCTCCCTCCTTTCCCCCCAAACCCACACAACAACAGTGTCACTTGGCCACTTGTTCTGGCTAAGACAAGGAGAAGTTTATGCCTGAGCATGCTCCCGAAAGTCTTTTGAGGGGAAAGCGAGCAGAGTGGATCAGAGCAGAGCTGCTCGGAGGCACTGGAACCTGGAGGGACCACCACTCTTCCTCTACTCTTTTCACGTGGATGGGAATTAGGAACCAGTGCTTTACCAGGCCAGGGAGGAGTCTCTGCTTGGCAAGTTTTGCTGTTTACGTGCTCACTCATGGTAATTAGTGGCTGCATGGCTCATGCAGCAGGGACATTTGGCCTTACCTGTGGCTGGTGAGAAAAATCCTCATCTGGTACCTGAGGATTAGCCAATTTCAGGTTCTTCCTGAGACAGAAACACTTCCTGTTGGAAATCCACCCTGACTGTGTGTAGGAGTACCCAGGGCAAGACCCAGCCCTCAGGATGGCCCAGCTTCTTTACAGGCATGTGTATTTTGTAATTCATCCAATGCATCAGCCTGGTGCTGTGAACAGCCACATTTTCAAGGCCACTTAGCATCCGGGATTCCAGCCACATGTTTGTGGGAATCTTGCCTCAAGGCCAGAGGTGCAAATGTCAGCCAAGGGGCTCTGCCCCATTAGGCATGTCAAGCACTTCTGAAAATTAGCTCTGTGGGTGATGACAGTAACAGATGACAACCTTCCACTAACTAACAAGCTCTTGGTATTTCTCTGCTCTGACACAGGCTTTCAGTTTTCTGGTGATTTTTAGTATTTTTTCCTTTCCAATGGACACAGCGATATAATGCTTCTAACTAATTTGTCTTTTAGGATTTCATTGTGACAGTGGTCTTCTCATTCTTGTGGCTAGTGAGCTCATCTGCTTGGGCTAAAGGACTGTCAGACGTAAAGGTTGCAACTGACCCTGATGAAGTGCTGCTGCTGATATCTGCCTGCAAACAGCAGTCCAACAAATGCTTGCCTGTTCGCAGCCCCGTTATGTCAAGCCTCAACACTTCGGTTGTAAGTGACTTTGATTGCTGCTGTTCACCCTTACCTTGCAATGTATTTTCATCTTCTACCCCTGTATTGACCCAAATTGACTGGTGTAAGCCAGTTAGCTGACATGATTTAATTGGAAGTGCAGTCTTACTGCAGGGAAAGGCAGGCTGTGACTCACAGCAGCTCTGCTGGAGCAGCAGCAGGATGAGTGGTGCAGGGTTGGGAGAGGGAGAAGGCAAAGTGTCTGTCCAAGTGTATTGTTTACCCCTCTGCTTTTAATTTGCTCACTGCAACACTTTTGAAAAAGGGTCTGTGTGGTCCTTTAGGAAGGAAAGGTTTGTGCCTTACAGATAGATTCCTTTAAAAATCCTCGAGAAAACAACATAAAGTTGGACTTCAGAATGTTAAAAGAAAGAAACAAACACAGAAAAAACCCTCCAGGCCAGCTGATCAATTAAGATCTCTCTTTTTAATTAGTTTCTTTCAATTTTATCTTTCCACAATTTCTTTAAACTAAATTATGTTTTCAAACAAAAAAATATTTTGGTCTAAAATCTCAACCTTTTTTTGGAAACAAAAAGTGAAGCAGACACCTTGTGAGCTACAGCTAAGGGGAGGTGAATTTGGGAATTTGTTCCAAAGCTGAGAAGATTTTCCAGCAGGTTTTGGGAGAATAATGGAATCATTTAGGTTGGAAAAGGTCTCTAGGATCATAGAGTCCAACCACTAACCCAGCACTGCCAAGTCCAGCAATAAACCATGTCCCCAGGTGCCACATCTACACTTATCCCCACGGATGGTGATCCCACCACTTCCCTGGGCAGCCTGTTTCAGTGCTTGACAATTGTTTCAGTGAAGAGATTTTTTTCTAATAACTAATTTGAGCCTCCTCTTGCACAACTTGAGACCATTTCCTCTTGTCCTTGGGAAGGAGGGGTTGGGAGCAGCTTTGCCTTCTCCCGGGACCATGCAGGGTCCATAACATTAGGTTGAGCTGTGAGACCGTGGCTGCTGGTGACGAGCTCCTCTTCTTCCCACCCAGGTCTTTGGCTACTTGAACTTTATCCTCTGGGCAGGCAACATTTGGTTTGTGTTTAAGGAGACGGGCTGGCATTCCTCAGGCCAGCGGCACCCTGCGGACACCATGGAGAAGCAGCCTGGCGGCTACAACCAAGGTGGCTACAACCAAGACAGCTACGGGCCAGCTGGTGGCTACAACCAGCCAGGCTCCTATGGCCAGGTGGGTGAATATGGCCAGTCCCAGAGCTACGGGCAGAGCGGGCCAACCTCCTTCGCTAATCAAATTTAGGGTTCACACAGCGCAAGCTCTTGCGTCCCTCACATGCAGAGAGTTTAACAGGTCTCAAGTTTCAGTGGCGCCAGATTTTTAAGGGTTCTACATAAATTAATACTACAACATGATGTTTAATGTCCATTGAAGGTCTAAGCCTGCCTCGTTTGGCAGATGGGAGGTAGCCAGTGGGCTGGAGTTAGCCTTTTTTTCCCTGACTAGCCAGACACAGAGGATGTGCTCCTTGCTGGTGACCTTGCTGTTGTAGTACGTACTATAGAGATAACTTTATGGTAGTTTTGTATGTGTTAAGATGGTAGAAGCATTTTGTAGCCTCAAGTCTGTAGTATTTAATATGCATAATATAATTGAATTTCCTTCTGCATTTTGGTGAAAAATGAAGTGTTTTACTATGATTTCTACAGATTATTCTGTATATCCATGCATGTAACATTGCACCTAAATTTTCAAAACTGCCTGTCTGTGACTCTTCAGAACATTTGTTTTGGTTATACCTTTTTGTTTCAGAAGATTTTACTATTATTTCAGTTAACTGAGTCATCCATCTGTAATTTAGTGCATGGATAAGCAGTTTCATACTACCAAATGTCTGGACTGTGTAAATGGAACTTCGCGACTTCTGCCACTACATTTTGTTAAATGTCTGTTTAAAAGAAGTATGCATCTTTTATATATATTTTGCAGAGTTGAATATATGGCTTACCCAAGTTCTGAATGCTTTGTAATTAAACTGTTTTTCCTTGAAATGGCATTCAGTAGTATATATGGTACCTGACCAATGTTTATTCCATTTAACTCAGCTAAGTATTCCTTCTATAAATCACTATTTCTATGGATGTTTTGTGAATCTTTTAACGTGAGCTGTGGAGAATAAGGACCAAGTAACTGTGTTATATGTTTACAAAGGTATTTATTTAACTAAGATAACAGAGGTGCAGATATCAGTATACAAAATCATGTGAAAATGCCCTGTTGCTTGATACAGCAACATGAAAACCGCACGTGTTGTGACCTTACAAAGCATAAATATTCCTTTATGCCCTCTTAAGAGAAGAAAACCTTTCTGTCCGTGCTGTTTCAAGATTGTTAGATATCCCTCTGTTAGGTCGCTGCTCTGAGCACTAGCTTGGTGCTACTGCAGAATGTAACTGGATTGACCAAATAACCCAGGCTCAGAGGAACTCATCCTAAAAGAGCCAGAGCCAGACTTGTAGCCTGTTGGGATTCCTCCCTGGGAAATTCAACCCTCCCTCACTACAGCATATGAGATGCATTAATACAAGTGAAAGCCTGAAGCACAATGTACTAATCAAAACTGATCATCTGCATTTCTAGATCAAAGTGTATCAGTATATAATCTTACTGTATGAGCTGTAATGTTGAAAGCATCTTAGCATAAAACAGCTTAGTCTCTTCTATGATTGTTGTAACCAATTTATGGCTACTTGGTGGATGAATCTATATTGTGATATCTATTTGACCCTAATAAAGTTATTGCATACAATGCATGTTTTCAGAGTATGTTAATTTTGAAATGTCACTGCCAAATAACGAAGGTACCTATTAAAGAAAAATAACTATTCCTGTGCCTGACCTTATTGGTCATATTCTTTCTGTTTTCCAACACTTTTATGGGGATTGTTTCAATGTACAGTGGAGTATGACACTTCTGCAGACACCTGTCTTTAAAGGTCAGTATCACAAGTTTTTTAAAAAAATTAAAAGCATGCGGTTTAATACCTGCCTGCCTCTTTACCTCTCTATCCACTGTCAGTAGGACAAGCCCAGTACTGTGCTAACCATCCCAGTTCTGAGGATTGCTGGAATGCCATGTGTGAGTTGTAGAGAAAACAAACTGGAATATCTAAATGTTCTCCTGTTCCAAATGACAGCAAAATACAATATTCTGGGTTAATGAAAAATTTTATTTTGGCCCTTAGTTAATTTGTTTGGGGTTTTTTTGTTTGGGTGGTTTTTTGGTTGGTTTTTTGGTTTTCGGCACTTTTGGTGGGTTGGTTTTTTGGGGGGCTGTTTTATTGGTTGGTTGGTTGTTTTTCTTCTTTCAAGTTTGGAAGAAAGTTAGATATTGGCAAATCAGGAGAAAGTGAAATCTATGTGTGTGGCAAGGGGTGTGATGGGATGTGTGCTCTTCATACCCGCTCCCTCATAGTCCTGCTTCTACTCTTTTTTTTTTTGTTGTTGTTCTCCTAAATTCCCCTTGTATTGGTTGATGAGGAATATCCCAAACTAAGCTCCCATATCTAAGCTTCTCCACTAGAAATAGTTTTTGCATCAACTAGCTTTCTCTTCATGAACTTCTCCACCCAAATCAGCAGGGTCCCATTCCCAAACTTTCCTATCCAATGCTGAGGGATGGAAATGAGTTTTGCTTTGGTTTATTCCTGCATTTCAAACCAGATGAAACTCTTGTGTAACCATGTGAGCACAGGGCTGCAGCTTTCTGGAGTTCACACCCCTGGAGAAAGGGCAGTTTCTAATACAAGGCTGGAACAGAATTAGGATTATGTCATATTTTGGGTACTGTTTGCGTAACTCCAGGTCTGAGGTTTTCTCATGAAGGGCAGAGCTGGTGGAAGAGTTGACAAAAGTAGTGTAAGAGGCACATGTTTTCATGGAAGACTTGCCCATTGCTTTACCCAACTGACCAGATCTTCACAGGCACCTCAGCTCCTTGCTGCTGTACAGAATAGCTGAGCTGGTTGTTACGGTTTGGGGACTGTAATCTTCATTCTGAATCAGGAGGGAAGAAAAATCTCTTCATCTGTAGCTTCTCAGATTAATAAAGTATGGCAGCAGCAAAAGTGAAAACAAAAATGATGCGTGCACTTGTCTGTGTTATGTAAGAAAGTGTATTTGAATGTTTCCTCAGTCTTCCTGTGAATTTCAGTTATCAAATCCTTTTGCAGTTGTTTAGAAATTGAAAGTTTATTTCAACTGGAAATAGTGACTGCATAGCCAAGGGTTGAGCAACTGATGAAAAAGACTGCATTTGATGTTACCTGGATTTAAGACAAATAGCGAAGTAAACTTGAGCATCCTTTGTGAAAGTGCTGCTGGCAGCCTCGTTGCTTTCCTGCTTCATCATTAGTGAGTATCTCTGCCAGTTTGTTAAATAACTAGGTCAGCCTGGGGAAAAAAAATACGTGTTCCTTGATCTTCTGTGCTGTCCCTCCTGTTTTCCCATGTGTTTCTCTTTATAGCCCATTTCTCAGCTACCCAGGTTAAGAGCATGTTTGCATTATCAAGTGTGAAGCTATGGAGGAGAGGCAGGTACATCTGGTGAGTGTGGTGGAGAGGGGGGAGCACAAGACTTTCTCTCCAGGTGCCTCAGAGGCCAAGGAAGGGGCACATTCACCTGCTGGTTTGGGGTTTCCCCCATTGCTCTTGGCTGGGGAGGGGATGCACTTTGCAGAGCTGGAGCATCAATGCCCTCCATGGGAAGGTGCTGGAGAGGTCAGGGAGGGTGATTCTGGGTACCACTGGCTCCGCAGCCTGCTTCACTTCCTGTCCAGCACATCAAGGAGACAAGGATGAGTTCAGATGCAAACGCTTTGCCCTGACTTGATGGGGTTGGGGTTTTTGTGTGTGATATTTTTCCTGATGACCAAATCTTCTTCAGTGTAGCCGTTGAGCTGCACATAACAGAGCCTCAGTGATGGCTAAGACTTGGAGAAAGTTTGTGCTCCTGTTGCATGAATTCATGTTGCAATTGCCTGACCTGATTATTATTTCCAATCTTTATATGCTCTCAAATTGAATGAGCAATCCAGGCTGTAGCCCTGAATCAATCTTGGCTGAAACTGTGATGTGCTGATGACAGAGGCAGTGGCCTCAACATGCACTGCACCTCCCTGTAGTCTGCTCCTGACAGTATCTCCAGAGTTTCACAGGGAATATGACAGACAGACAAAGAACTACTGAGTAAAAACTGCCACATATTATTGCATCCTTTTCTGAAAAAGTTCTTCTCTTATTATGCCATATCATGTCACAAGCATTTAAGTCCTTTGTCCGCTAGTTCTAGGATGGATTTGAGTCAAAATTCCGTATGTATGTGAATCAATGGTCTACTTAGCTTGTACCCTCCCTAACTTAACTATTCTTTCTCAGGATTTCTTTTTATTTCCTGCTTCTGCTAAACCCAAGAGCTTTTCCTTTTGGAATTCTCTAACATCAGCAATAATCTGTATTTTGCTATTAATATCTGATGCTGATTATCCCATCATTTGTCAATGCCATCTATCCTTATTATGAAGATCTTTGCATTTCAATATGAAATTTTAATAGTTCAGTGGGGAAGCATCCCATTTGTTGCATTTAGTTTCTGTTCTTACATTTTTATTGTTGTGTCCCCCTTTAATGAGATTTTAGGTTTTTAAGAATACAGCTGCCTTTCTAAAGTCTAAATGTCCTATAATAAAACATTTCTCAGAGGAAAAATTACTTAGCAATAGTATTTTCAGGATTAAAGATCATCTAGTTCCATCCCTCCTGCCATGGGCAGGGACACCTTCCACTAGACCAGGTTGCTCCAAGCCCTATCCAGCCTGGCCTTGAATGCTTCCAGGGCTGGGACAGCCACAGCTTCTCTGGGTGAAGAGTTCAAGCTATTACCTGCCTGGGTGCAAGTTAGCAGCTCTTCTCCTGCAGCTCCTGAAGGGTTTGCTGGTGAAATGAAGTCTGAGAGGCCAGGAGGTGTGAATGCATCTCCTGTTTCAGGTATTCCCTTGTGCCTGTGTCCCTTGGATCCTGCCCACTGTGGGCAGGCCCTGCCCTGCCCTGCCCAGGGTCATCTCTAAGGGCATCAGGGCCCTGTCACACACAAACACGTTTCACAACATCAGCCTTCTTGAAATGAAAAAAGAATTTCCTTAAAAAAGGAGGGGAAAACTCTGGGAAAATACCGAAAGTGAAGCAGAGGCTGCGACTTTTTGCAGTGGCAATTATTTTAAGTGAACTGCTTGTAAAGATTTTGCAGTTTGAAGTGGCAGGTTGCGTATTTTGTGCAGACAAGATTGTTAATGTGTGAAACATGCTAAAAATTGACCGATAAAAGCACCTGGATATTTAAAACATAAATAGTGTGTATCAAAATAGCTACAGAGCAGATGGCCTGGCTCCCCACACACCTTGCTGACCAGAATACTCGAGTAACGCACACAGCCAAAATCTCACTGTCTTCAAAGCTAATCATCTGCAAAGGCAAGGGTTATCCTCATGCTACCCTTTATCTGTCAGGCACAAACGCTCCTGCACACACTAATTAGTATATCCTAGAGGGATAATGAACCCCAGGTTTGTTTGAACTTGTTACTACCCCAGCAAAGCAGATCACCTGTTCTAGAGCCTAGGCTCTCAAACGTCGGTGAGATTAAAATAACTGTGAGCTGAAATCTGATCTACGGTGGAAAGATCCCAAAACACAGAGGGTTGGTTTTGCCAACCTGCTCACAGTACTGCCTGCCACTGATAAACGGGCAACTGAGTCTGTTTCTCACTCTCTTTTTTCACCTTGGACGCTAAAACCAAACATACCCATTCCACAGATTAACTGGGATGTAAGGCTTTTCATGCCTCGTTGTATGGTTCAACAGATGTGAAAGGGAATTATCACTTCAACATGATATCAAGACTCTTTTTTTTTTAGCTGATGGCAGATTACTAAGCCTGAATTCTTGTTTCATTTTAGTGTGTTAATTGATGGGATAATGAGCATTGATTATATGTGTTTTGGCTTCTCATTGCAATTACAGGCTCTGTTTTATTCATGAGCCAGACCTAAAGAATGCACTAGAGATCTAAGACAGCTTAAACCTCTCAGAAAAAGGCTCTGAATTGTTTGAGTAATGACACTCTTAGATGGAAAATTAAAGGCTCTCTTTTCCCATGCTTTTTAAGATAATTAAAATCTAGGAACGGTAAGGTGGTGAACATCCTTATTCATTAGCCGTCAGTAATTTAGCTTCTACTAAATGAGGAAAACATTTTAATTCTTCAGGCCATCTGTTGCAGTCTCCTTTGTGTGTCCTGTTACATAAAGTCTCATCATGGATAGTTTTAACATCAGTATTGTATCCTTTCACCAGGAATGATGAGCTGGATGAGGTGGTTGAAGTGACTACCTATTAACAGTCCACCCTGGGATTAAAGCAGCTGCTTCGTCTTTTAAGTTTAAGTTATCCTGTCTAGAGACCTCTAGGCAAAGGATCCGCAGAGAGGAGCCCGTGCGTGGAGATAGGCAGTGTGACAAGCTGTGTTTTCTAATAGCGATATCCATGCCAGTAAATAACAAAGTTCATCAGAGCCTTTCCAGTTCCTCTAATGTGTGACTGCTCTGCCATATGGCTCCGTGCTGCTTTCGGAAGCAGGCACTCTCTGTTCAGGTAGGAACCACAGCAGAGGCTGCGTGCTGGATGCTGCTTTGGAAGTGGTTTGGAGGCAGAGCAGGTCTCTTTGCACTGTGACGGGGAAGTAGAATAAATATTAGAGTAGGAGTGTGCTCACCTGGGATAAATGCTGGATCAGGAACTCGGAAATGCTTGGATTCTGACTCTGGCTATAGGAATAACTCACTTTATAGCTTGGGGCAAGTTACATTATCCCACAATGGGAAAGTTTCTCGTTAAAATTATAATTTGTATAGATGAATGGATGCAGTGTCGAAGTTATTCCTGATGCAAAGTTACATCCCCACAGGTCTAAGAGGATCCAGGTTCCATTATGAGTTCGGTTTGTTTCTGTCAAATTCTCCTGTAAAATACAAGCCCCACGACTTGCCAGCCCAGCAGTGCCTTCCAGGGGCTGCTGCAGACTGCTGTATTTAGCTGGCCCCACGATTCCGAGGTAGTGTTTACACTATTGATAGGCATGGCTACAAGCAGGCTGCTTCCACGGGGCAGAGCTTCAATCCTGCTTGCTATTACTCAGTTGCTTGGAGATCACAAACACCCTGGCCTCGAGATGTGTGGCTGCAGAACAAGTGTTCCCAGTACAAAACAGTACTCAGTCAATCAGCCAGCTCCTGCTGCCACCAAAAAAGGCCCTCTGGCTGCTGCAGGCATGCCCAAGGGGTAAGTCATCGCTTTGTTCTGCATCTGGGTGATCTGCCATTTGTCTTGGAACTCATTATCTGGATTCGTTGGTCTCTATCACATGCTCTGTAATTAGTTTCTAGCAATTCAGCACAAGGTAAGCAGGTTTTAGGTTTTGATTGAAAGTTGGGAGGTGCTTCTCACAAATGTGAATGCTGCTGGAAATAAAAGCTATGTGCCTACTCCAAGCTGAGAGCACTGGTGAGGAAGGCATAGCAGAGCCCTCTGCACTGTCCTGGGAGTGGGTGTAAAACTGAGAAACTTCCGGGACCTCTTTCATGTTTTGAAGAAATTACATGAAGTATGTTGCAATGTCCCTCACTTAAAATTAATAATCAGCTTTAGTAACAACTCCAGGCTGCTCACTTAGGTGATGGATTAGAAGCTATGTGATGTTCTTGTGCTGCTTGTAGAGGCCATTTTCCTTTCCACTGTGAAGGAAAGGCAGTCTTTCTTGGGAAGCCCTGAGTTCCTGGGGGATTAAATAAAACAGAAATGAGCAAGCTCATTCATGGAGAAATGAAATACCCAACACAATTTGCCAAGTGATAACTGTGCCTCTCTGCTTTCTCACCACCAGCATACCCATAGCCAAGCAGTTGGCATCAATACAAGGTAAGGGGACCCCCTCATTGCCCCTTTGGGGTTCAGGTCTTTCACAGCCCACGTGCAGAAAATTCTGGTGATGTCACGGGGCTGCAGAGGATGTGCAGATCCTCAGCTGATGCAAGTCCAGAGGGTCTCATGGGTTCCTATGCCAGGTGCTCCTGTATTGTCACATCTCCTCTTCTGCTTGCCTTTTCATTAAAAATCACAACATAAATCATCTGTATAATCTCTGCTAACAGAGGCTTGTGAACATGCAGTCTTTTGGAGTCATGCATGAGTGGCGGGAATTAATCCAGCCAAAATCCCAAGTGTGCCATAATGCTGAAGTGCAGCACAGATGCTCAGACATGGATATTCCTGTGCAGCCAGCTTCCCAAATGGGCCATGTTTTCCCTGATACAGGTCTCTGGGAGTCCAAATGCGTCCAGGAGATGGTCACCGTGGCCTGTCCCCATGGTGTGGCAGGTCCTTGCTGGATGCCCAGGGTCAGGATAGACCAGATGGGTCTCAAGCCCCACGCTGTGTCACAGCCCTAGCTCTGAAGGAAAGCTTCCTTCAGGGTCTGATTCCATGGGACATGAAGCATGTTGCTGGCCCACTCCAAATAAAATCTGGGCCAGGTCCTCTGTGGGTATAAACAGTTTCAGTCTCATTAACTTTAATGAAACTACACAGATTTCCACCCACCCAGGATGGTTCTAACAGATTCTTTTCAATTATATCTCAAAAGCCTTTTTTTTTTTTTTTTTTTTGTATAAACTTT